>OY992876.1:423510-533510 GCA_963921405.1 Cepaea hortensis | reverse complement strand
ATTGGAAGGGCCGAATGTAAGACGGGCCTGCGCGCCCAATTTGTGACCCTAATAAAGTTGATTTGATTTGATTTTGATTTCTCTCCCACTCACTAACTCTCTCTCACTCACATCACAGTAATGTTATATTATACCTGATAAAATCAAGTGGCATACAAAATGATAATATGAAAGATGAGAATACACATTAGAATATACATTAGACGCAGACAGTCAAATTTTTTGGCATGTTATGAGAAGAAATGAATTGGAGAACTTGGTGACAACTGGTAAGATCGAAGGGAACAGACCAAGAGGAAGACCTAGAAGCAAATACCTGGATGGCTTGTCCTCGTGGCATGGTCGAGACAGAAACACAGAGCTGATCCACGACTCTGGTGATCGAGTGAGATGGCAAAACATGACCGCCCACGCTTACCGGCATGGCATATGATGGATGGATGGAGAATACACCAAAAAATATGAATTGGCATGTTACAGGACAATCAAGTGGCATACAAAATGATATCTCGTAATATGAAAGATGAGGATATATTAAAAAATATGGAACAGCATGTTACATGACATGCGTGCGATCAACTCTCTCTCTCTCTCTCTCTCTCTCTCTCTCTCTCTCTCTCTCTCTCTCTCTCTCTCTCTCTCTCTCTCTCTCTCTTTCTCTCTCTCTCTCTCTCTCTCTTTCTTTCTTTTTTTTACACTCCCACACTCATTCACTCTCTCTCACTCACACTCACTAACTCTCTCACTCTACAGTAATTTACATGTGTTCATTTTATGCATGTTAAAATCAAGTGGCATTCAAAATGATAATTTGAAAATGAGAATACACAAAAAATATGGAACTGCATGTTAGATGACATGCGTGCGCTCAACTCTCTCTCTCTCTCTCTCTCTCTCTCTCTCTCTCTCTCTCTCCTCTCTCTCTCTCTCTCTCTCTTTCTTTCTCTCTCTCTATCTCTCTCTCTCTCTTCTCTCTCACACAGACTACAAACACACACACACCCACACACAACATACACACGCAAATACACACACATGCCCACGCACATACACACACCTACACACATCCACATACTTACGCACACGTACTCACATAACACAGGAATACACACTCCCTCGCATACACTGCATGCATGCACACTTACACACACAAACATATACACATACATACACGAGCACACACACATACATACACACATACATACACACATAAGCACACGCAGATACATATAAACACATATAAACACACATGAACGCACACCTTAACACACGTACAGACATACAAACACAGAGGCACACACAGATACACACATGTGGATGTTGGTCCATCACGAGTGATGAGGACAATTCATTCATTGCATCTTTTGATTTGATGAAGAACGAATGACTTGCGCTTTAGTTTGGATTATAGCGAGGTAGTGGTCGCGCAACTCCATCGACCTCGCTCTCTCGTCTGCGTCTATCTGGTTCTAGTGGCGAGCATTGCAAGACGACTGGGGACGGACACAGATGCAGTGGACGTTAGGCTGCCACGGCCAGTTATCCCTGTATATATTGGCTCTCGAGAGCCTCGTGCAAACGGCCCTTCCGTCAATTCCTGTAATTTTCATTTTTAAGACAAGCGTAACGACAGCGAATGAGCGTATGACTAATGATAGGATCAAGCAGATATCCATCGGATAGACGGACTGCCCGCCAGAACAGACCACACACATATGCGATTAGCGAGATTCTACCACAGAAGATATTGCTCGTCTAAGTTGCGAACAAATCTGCCGATTTACGGCCGAGCCTCAGCAGTTGGCAATGCATATGACTGCTGGAAGGACAGACTATGCACGCACACGCAAGCCAAGAGTAGCATCGCAAAATCGCGCCCTCCCGGTACAAGGTGATACATGCAAAACCACTGGACGCCTACCGACGAGCTTTCAAGCTACACCGGCAGGACTGACCGAAAAGCTATACCAGTTTACTGACTGCAGGCCCACTACTCATCGAGAGAGAGAGAGTGGGCGCTTATCGAGACTTTGTCGAACGGTCGAACAAATTTGCTCTTTTGCTCTTCAAACCACGACCCTGGCTGCACGATGCAGTAACATTTTCGAAACGCCTGCCTCGCTAACTTGCGTTGGCTGGGAAGATCCCATTTTGGTGCACCTCACACAGCCATCCGAGACAACGAACGCTAGACGCATGTACACACACATATACACCCGTAGACACATACAGACATGCACACACATACATCCACACATATAAACACACACACACACATAGACACACATAGACACACCCATCCATCCACACACATACACGCTGCCTCACATAATCACTAAAACTAATATTAATAAACTCCCACACTTTTCACACGTACATACTGTCGAATATCGTGAGCATCCTAACAAGAACATGCAAAATTGGGAAACAATGGGAAAATGTGGAAAATGGTGATGAAAATATGGTATAGTGGAGTTAAGCAAGGTTGTGTACTAGCTCCCACCCTCTTTGGAATATACTTTTCACTTCTACTGAAATATGCCTTTCGTGATCAGGATGGTGGTATATTGTGAGAGTGTTGGGGGAATAGGAACAAGACAGAGAGAGGACAAGGGACAGAATAGAGTTTGCAGGGATAACGATAGACAGGACATGGGTAAGGGCACAAAGATGTCATAAGACAGGACATTTGCAGGACGGTAGAGAGATTAGAGACAGGACATCTGTGGGGACACAGCAATGTCAGAGACAGGACACCGACAGGACAAGACCTAGTGATATAAGGGGACATAGGTTCACGGGACGCTGTCCTGAACTAACCAGACGGGATTACACCGAACGACCCAACACAACACGGGCGGACTAACTCACTACGTGACTGTTGAGACAGCCAGAGTTGTCACGTGGGACACGTGGTCCAGGACCACGAGACGAACTGAACAGTTTGAAAACGTCAGACGGGACTCAGACAGTTTAGAGGAAGGATCGTTGTGTGTTCTGGAGCGAGTGTATAGCTTTTGCAGGAGTGCTAGTTGAAGATAGCGAGTAATTGTGTGTAGGGCTTGTATAATTGGCTGAGTGTTATAAGTGTTTGTAAGGCGGCATTTGTATATATATATATATATATATATATATATATATATATATATATATATATATATATATATATATATATATATATATATATATATATATATATATGATTCCACCGCCTTGTGTATGCACATTGTGATGACTTTCAGGTTTCCTGAATAAACAGGTTATACCATACGTACGACTGATTTCTTCTTGAGTGCGTATGAATGATTCTGAATACCTGTATGCGTGTGAGACGTTGACAGGTAACGAATTTATGGTGTCAGAAGTGTGCAATCTAACGATTGAATGAACCTGCGATTTAAGAAGTCACAATCTATGAATGATTTAACCCAAAGCTTGAATGAATGAAAGAAATAATGATCGAGATAAGTGAAAGTTAACGGATGAAAGTAAAATTTGAACGATTTTATGGTGTCAGGAGTATTCAATCTATCGACTGGGTGACGAATGAATCCAACAGCCTGATTGTGCATAAATCTAATCATAAGTTTGTGAGAGTAAATTGTTGAGATATGGAGCATGAGTGTGCGTATAACGAATTTATGGTGTCAGAAGTAACCAATTGTGACGAAACGGATAAAGAACGGCAGATCTCTGCATAATATCCCTTTGAAGGGAGTGCGATGCGTTGGTCTCCCTTGAATTAATATCAATTAATAGGGGATTCCCCATCAAAAAATAGTGCGGGGAGGAGCTATTCTAGTTATTTATAGAAAATCTAGAATGTTCCCTCAAGTGCGTACATGGTAGAGATCTCTAAGTTCACGCGTGCTTCATGCAGCACGGGGTGGTGGAACTTATCGTGACTCTGGTTTTCTTCATGAATCATGAAAGTCACGCGGCCCGGGTAGGCGAGTGGAAGGCGCACTGACTTTGTCGTGAGGAGTCGCCCACCAAACCTCAGCGTAGACAGATCGCAGCCAACAGGCTGATGTAATTTTGATGTCAATATTCGCGGCCAGTGCGGACATCTACAGTCAAGGGTTGTGATTCTTCAATCACAGGTTAGTTGAGTACTTATTCTATGATTTAATTGTTGTCGTAATGCCGTGCTGAGTTCCCGGAATGAATTAATTGCCATCGCAAAATTGAGTTGTCGCGTAGAGTTATCCGTTACAGTTGGCGGTTGCATTTTTAAGTAGGCTTTATCGATCAGCAATGTAATGTGTTACCTGACGGAACAAGCCGTGTTCCACCGCGAGTGGTGTGTAAATAAAATAGGCCGAACGATGTGCGTTACAGTGTGTAGCAGTTACGGGTTTGGTTTATTCATTACGCAGGCAAGGCGACAGTTTGTCCGTCATGACATCAACATGCTAGACGCTGTAAATGATAAGGTATAGCTTATTATTAGAAATGTGTACTGTGCTTCGTGACATTAGAATGGTAACGTACTTGTTCTATCAGTGATGGTGATTTGTCGAGGAATCAAGGTGAAATCAGCAGTGGGGTATTTGCTGTATGCAGATAGCAGTGTTATTCCGCGTAAGCCGAATGGCGTTGCATCGGTAGGATAACAATTGATAAGAAGTATTCATGATACTATTGTTACTGCTTGTTGTCATGTCCGTACGCAAGGAGGACCGTGCGTGTTCCATCTTACGTTTGTCTAGGCAGCGGGAGGTAGGCCGGTAACCCCAACCCGATCAGTAATAGGTCCGACCCAATGCAATCGTGCATGTGCGATGAGTGAAGATACTCGATCGAGGGTGATGCGGCACTCCGTAATTCGAGGCCGAGGTGTCTAGATAGATCGAGGTTTGAACCTAACCGTTTCTGTCTCTAATATTCTACTCTTCTGGAACCCTGACTCGGTTCATGGAGTACTTGGAGTACTGCCGTGAAGTAGTAGTATATGAGGGGCATAATCCCCCCAAAAAAAGGTGGAGCCAGAGTTTGGTAGTGGAGTCTGGAGCTTTGCTACATTGGATGACGTGACTTAAGTCGTCACGGGACAAGGTACACGAGACCCACAGTAGCTGTGGGAAAGTGTAATGGTGGATGGCCACCACAGCTGTGCTCGACCGGCACAGGTATGACTGACCTGAAAGATAGTCAGTGAATACAAGGGCAACTCAGGATCTGGGGCAGGAATCCCAGACCTGACACTATGGCTGTGATATGATTTTGTTATTGAAGTGTAACAAGTCATGAGTTCTCCTTAGTTAATGCTATAGTAATGAATTATCAGGAGTATAATTCATTATGGACATATAGTTATTAATGTGTGTAATTCATCAGTCCATGGGTTAAGGGATTGATGAATTGATGAGTCTGTCAGGAATGAGATGTCCGGCTGGACACCTTCTCGATACAGTAATCCCTACACTGAAAGGAAAGTAAGTGTATATGTTGATTGATGATGGAAGATGAAACCGGATTGGACTGGCACCAGGCGAAGGATGCTTGACAGAGTCATACAGTCGACTCTGGTGCTAGGGGTTATATGTAGCCCAGAAGTGTTACTTGACTGAACAGGTGTGCTATTGCTTTTTCTACCATCATTATGCCTATATATTATAGTGACTAAGTAGATCTATGATGTGATGATTTCATACTCATGTTGGTAGACATGAGGAATGTCTGAGAGGCAGGTGACAGGGTGGAGATGCTGGTAGTCTTTGTTGTAGTTGAGTACTCACACCAACCTCTCCGTGTTTCAGGATCTGTTATTACTATACAGTAGAAGATTCAAGAGCTGCACCATGAGCTCTATGGGCCCACTCATTCCAGTGCCTATCCAGAAGTTGATTGAGGCCATACTGGGAGTGGTCGTCTGATTCTGCGAGATCAATGTTGGAAGGAGCTGAGTGCTGAATAAGTCGGTAGGTCTAGGTTAGGACCTCCGTCAAGAGTCCGACGAGTGTCATCCGATCCTGAGCGGATCCAACACTGAAACGTCTGGTGATTCTAGCCAGTGAAGCACTGGTGACATTCAACCTCTGTGTAAACCTTGGTGATTGCAAGGTAGTGACCTTTCAAGTTGAGCAGAGTGATCATTGTTACCGGTCACCATGACCTGTGTTATATGCTTCTAGCTCGGCTGGGTTATGGGACACCATGTATCAGTTGATGCTTAAATAGTGTTTCTACATTGGTTAACTTTATGAAGCCAACATGTGGTCCAGTGAACTAGGACATTGATTACAACATTGGTGGAAACACCAGAGTGACAGGTTTGTTAAGGTAGGGAGCTACCTCATGCCAATGTGATGAACTGTTGACAATGTTTGTGAAGGTAGGGAGCTACCTCATGCCATCGTGATGAACTGTTGACAGTGTATGCTAGGTTGTGATTACTACCCATTGATCAGGGTAGTTACATGATACTGTGTGAAGATCTATTGTCCAAGGACATGGAAATAAGGTGAAGTGTTTAGTCACCTGATAGACTTTACCAGTGACATTGTGTGTTCGTGTGGAGCAACCGCTCATTGTGTAGGTGACATATCAGTGTCTGGGTCACCTATGAGATAGAAGAGTGACCTGGCTCTTGTGTATTTTGAGACGGTGCTACATGTACTTTTTCTGCAAGTGGGAGACCGCTAATGTTCTAGGGTCGGCCCAGACTTCATCAGGAGTGTGACGAGGGAATTAGTACGACAGCAAGGAAGGATCCTTGTTCATCAGTGCAGTGTCAGTCAGGCAGTGGTACTGCGCTTGATCAGCCCTTGCTAGGTTCTCTGGGTGAAGAGGGAACTTTGGAGAGGCAGCAGACCTTGGAGTTCCAGTCCACTGGAGGAGCCTGGGTGAGTCGCTACCACGACTGGACAACCGCTCGAGCTATCGTCCGCCTCCATGATGAATACTCATCTGCGTCTTTGATCTTGTACATAGTTCTTCTAGTCTGGCTTTCAGCCATCCTTCTCTGTGTTGTGGTTGACGGAGTTCAGAATTAAATTTTTGTTCGCTTAGCTATGACTTTGTGCAGTGATATGACTGGTGTCTGGTCCGAGCCCCCTTGGGGTTTGGAACCCTAGGTGAGGGAGGGAAGGTTAAAGCTGTCCCGGCTTGTGTGGGGCCTGGTAGATGTAGAGTGCTATTGAGGTGGTTGGAGCAAAGGCAGGGGATAGTATCTATCGTGGCAAACCAGTCCAAGCCCCGGCGGTCTTGTCACAAGTTAGAGTGGGGGCTCGTCCGGGATCTTCTCTTTGTTCTGACATCTCGTAGGAATAGGTTATAGTCTCCTCTGTCCTATACCTATTATCTACTTGACGAGTAGGGCTACTGATACCTTTCTCTTCGACGTGGACAGACATTTCGTTACGTTAGTATAGATACATAGTTACAGTGTTGGTTGGAGTACAGTTAGCATTGTGATTGGGTATTGCATATCTATACTGATACTAAGTTACCCTAAGCATGGCTACTCGTACTTTAGATTTAGCTAAGGTGCGGGCATCTGCAACTGAGATGGGATTGGAAGGTGAGGAGTTCAAAGCCTATGTACTGGAAGTAGAGAGAGACTTCAGAGCAGAAGAGGGGGAGAGAAGAAAGTCAGAAATTGAGCTGGAAGCTCGAAAGGTAGCACTTGAAGAGCAAAAGTTGGTGGCAGACCAACAAGCACAAAAACTGGCAGCTGACCTAGAGTCTAAGAAATTAGATGCTAGGAAGTTGGAAATGGAACATGAGTTCCGTATGAAGCAACTTGAGGTAGAGGCTAAATCTGGCGGTGATTCTGAGGGAGCCGTAGGTGGAGTAGCTTTACCTAGCTCATCAGTAGCCAGCAGACCAGCTTACCATGCTATGAAATGGCCGTTTCCACCATTTGAACCGGACCAAGAGAAGATAGATCAATTCTTAGAGAAGTTCGAGGCAATGTGTAAAGCTATGGGTTTAGAGCCTGAGCGTTGGAATCTTAAGCTTTCACAAGGACTCCGTGGCACCGCGTACGAAGTGTATGCGCGTCTTCCCCCAGGGATGGAAAATGATTATCCAACCCTGAAATCGGCTCTTTTGAAAAGATTCGAAATGACAGCCCATGCTTACAGGCGGAGGTTCAGAACTTCCAAGAGAGAACCAGGTGAGATGTTCTCGGCCTATAGTGTAAGGCTGAACTCATACCTGTTGAAGTGGATGGCGTTGGCCAATTTCAAAGAGGATTATGAGAGTCTGAGAGAGTTGATGGTGGTGGATCAAATGAAAATGCAGATGTCCAAGCCTTTAAGGAATTTCTTAGGGGAAAATGGGGCGGAAAGGCTAGACATAGTAAATAAGTTAGCTGAAAGGTATGTGGAAGTCTATGGTGAGACTGGGGATTCCAGTCAGACTGATTCACAGAAAAGGCAGAAGGGGCTTGATCAGAAGCCCAAGACCAAAGGTCCCAAAGAATCATCCAATGTAGCAGATCCTGTGGTAAAAGACTCTGGTAAGAAACCCGATAAGCCAAGCCCTCCCGCCTCCCCAAAACGGAAGTGGAGTAAGAGGTGGTGTAAGCACTGTAAGTCTCCTTCCCATAATACTGTAGATTGTCTGAGGAAGCCAAAGGACTTACACTTTGCGTGTCTCGCCTCTACTAGAGGTAGACCTAGCGAGACCACACCTAAGGTTCGGGAGAAACCAAATTCTGAGAAATCACCTGTGATCGAAACGATAGAGGTGAATGGGAAGCAGGTGGAATGTCTATACGATACAGGATTGCAGTTTGAAGCTGTAATCTCATCCCACCTTGTGAGCCCAGGGCAGCTCACCGGCGAGACAAGAGAATTTCAGCTGGCCATGAGGAGCTCCGTAGCTATGGACTTGCCGATTGCTCGGATTGACATTCGGTGCAGGTACGTTACGGGTAGCATCCAGGCGGCGGTGCTGCCTGATCCTATTTACCCTTTGATCCTCGGTCGTCCGCATGTATTCCTGGGGGACCCCAGGGAACATTGTCTAGTGAGCGCTAGGCAGGCCAGGGCTAAGGATGGAAAAAGGCAGTGTGGTAAGGAAATAGACCATTCTCTTGCGAGGTTAGTGAGCAGTGCTCAAAGTAGGGACCAGACTTTGCGTCCTTACTTACTGGAGGTGTCCCAAAGTTCTGTCCCGCCAAGTCCGGGTCAGTTCTATGTAGAAAACCGGTTGCTTTATCGTAGAGCCGGGCAAGGGGATAGCCAGTACGGTCAGATGGT
This sequence comes from Cepaea hortensis, assembly GCA_963921405.1. NCBI lineage: Eukaryota > Metazoa > Mollusca > Gastropoda > Stylommatophora > Helicidae > Cepaea > Cepaea hortensis. Next base: position 524,298 of record OY992876.1, on the reverse strand, counting down.
AGTCCCTACTGACTACAGATCCCGCTTGATACATAGAGTGCATACCTTATCCTTAACCGGACATAAGGATGTGGGGACAACAGTCCAGTGTCTTTCCAGCCACTACCACTGGCCGGGAATGACAGGCGACGTGCGGAGATATATCCGGTCGTGCCCAACGTGTTGTCTGGCAGCACCAAAGCACAAGACCAGAAACGGTTTATCTCTGCAGATTGGAGATAGGGTTCTCGCGCTTCTCCCAATCGAGGGGGCGGAATTCGAACTCGGATGGCAGGGCCCTTTTCCTGTGGAGCGGATAATGTCCCGATCCACGTATGAGGTGAAGGTCCGCGGGGAATTGCGTAAGTTCCATTGTACTCTCCTTCAGAATTTGGAGAGGTCCGAGGTAGTTTCTCCACAAGATAGTGCGACTACCATCGCGCTAGATTCGGTTCTGGGTCCAGACGAGGGCGAGGAAGACTCAGTCCTACGCAGTACATCCTGTGGGGAGGGTCTGCGGTCTCCTGAGCGTTCAACCGTAGATAGGGCGAACGGGCTCCGTCGGGAAGAGGCCCATGGTGTTAAGCACACTGGGAATCGAGGTCGGACAGGCGAAGTCACATCTGGCACGACGGGATCGTCGGGTGACTCGATACGCCGACAGGCTCACTGTCCTTACTCGCGGGAGAGAAGGCAGGAGCAAGGGTACTCCAGACGAACCTGGAGTAAGCGACCATTCATTTCGGTCGACATCCGCGAACAGTCCACGAAGGTGATGCCTAGTCGGGATAGGAAATATCCTATTGTCGGAAGGGACGAACGAACCTTCAGTAAAGTAGCCGATGGCCTGCAACAGGTGGATGCGGAACAGTCCAGTGTAGACAGATCCTGTAAGCCAATCACCAGGCCGTTACGTTTCGGGCCTAATCGCTGGAGATAACGTATGTTTGAGGCGGTGGTTGGTGACCCAGCATCCATACCATTCTGGTGGATCTCCGCAGGGAAAGTGAAAGTTATGGAACGTCTTTTCCTGGGAATCCAATCTCGATAGAGTAGAGGTTCAGAGTTCAGACCGATCTTTGTCTAGTGAGTTCGACCGGGTCGACCATCTTAAGTGGGGGCCTATGTGACGAAACGGATAAAGAACGGCAGATCTCTGCATAATATCCCTTTGAAGGAAGTGCGATGCGTTGGTCTCCCTTGAATTAATATCAATTAATAGGGGATTCCCCATCAAAAAATAGTGCGGGGAGGAGCTATTCTAGTTATTTATAGAAAATCTAGAATGTTCCCTCAAGTGCGTACATGGTAGAGATCTCTAAGTTCACGCGTGCTTCATGCAGCACGGGGTGGTGGAACTTATCGTGACTCTGGTTTTCTTCATGAATCATGAAAGTCACGCGGCCCGGGTAGGCGAGTGGAAGGCGCACTGACTTTGTCGTGAGGAGTCGCCCACCAAACCTCAGCGTAGACAGATCGCAGCCAACAGGCTGATGTAATTTTGATGTCAATATTCGCGGCCAGTGCGGACATCTACAGTCAAGGGTTGTGATTCTTCAATCACAGGTTAGTTGAGTACTTATTCTATGATTTAATTGTTGTCGTAATGCCGTGCTGAGTTCCCGGAATGAATTAATTGCCATCGCAAAATTGAGTTGTCGCGTAGAGTTATCCGTTACAGTTGGCGGTTGCATTTTTAAGTAGGCTTTATCGATCAGCAATGTAATGTGTTACCTGACGGAACAAGCCGTGTTCCACCGCGAGTGGTGTGTAAATAAAATAGGCCGAACGATGTGCGTTACAGTGTGTAGCAGTTACGGGTTTGGTTTATTCATTACGCAGGCAAGGCGACAGTTTGTCCGTCATGACATCAACATGCTAGACGCTGTAAATGATAAGGTATAGCTTATTATTAGAAATGTGTACTGTGCTTCGTGACATTAGAATGGTAACGTACTTGTTCTATCAGTGATGGTGATTTGTCGAGGAATCAAGGTGAAATCAGCAGTGGGGTATTTGCTGTATGCAGATAGCAGTGTTATTCCGCGTAAGCCGAATGGCGTTGCATCGGTAGGATAACAATTGATAAGAAGTATTCATGATACTATTGTTACTGCTTGTTGTCATGTCCGTACGCAAGGAGGACCGTGCGTGTTCCATCTTACGTTTGTCTAGGCAGCGGGAGGTAGGCCGGTAACCCCAACCCGATCAGTAATAGGTCCGACCCAATGCAATCGTGCATGTGCGATGAGTGAAGATACCCGATCGAGGGTGATGCGGCACTCCGTAATTCGAGGCCGAGGTGTCTAGATAGATCGAGGTTTGAACCTAACCGTTTCTGTCTCTAATATTCTACTCTTCTGGAACCCTGACTCGGTTCATGGAGTACTTGGAGTACTGCCGTGAAGTAGTAGTATATGAGGGGCATAATCCCCCCAAAAAAAGGTGGAGCCAGAGTTTGGTAGTGGAGTCTGGAGCTTTGCTACATTGGATGACGTGACTTAAGTCGTCACGGGACAAGGTACACGAGACCCACAGTAGCTGTGGGAAAGTGTAATGGTGGATGGCCACCACAGCTGTGCTCGACCGGCACAGGTATGACTGACCTGAAAGATAGTCAGTGAATACAAGGGCAACTCAGGATCTGGGGCAGGAATCCCAGACCTGACACTATGGCTGTGATATGATTTTGTTATTGAAGTGTAACAAGTCATGAGTTCTCCTTAGTTAATGCTATAGTAATGAATTATCAGGAGTATAATTCATTATGGACATATAGTTATTAATGTGTGTAATTCATCAGTCCATGGGTTAAGGGATTGATGAATTGATGAGTCTGTCGGGAATGAGATGTCCGGCTGGACACCTTCTCGATACAGTAATCCCTACACTGAAAGGAAAGTAAGTGTATATGTTGATTGATGATGGAAGATGAAACCGGATTGGACTGGCACCAGGCGAAGGATGCTTGACAGAGTCATACAGTCGACTCTGGTGCTAGGGGTTATATGTAGCCCAGAAGTGTTACTTGACTGAACAGGTGTGCTATTGCTTTTTCTACCATCATTATGCCTATATATTATAGTGACTAAGTAGATCTATGATGTGATGATTTCATACTCATGTTGGTAGACATGAGGAATGTCTGAGAGGCAGGTGACAGGGTGGAGATGCTGGTAGTCTTTGTTGTAGTTGAGTACTCACACCAACCTCTCCGTGTTTCAGGATCTGTTATTACTATACAGTAGAAGATTCAAGAGCTGCACCATGAGCTCTATGGGCCCACTCATTCCAGTGCCTATCCAGAAGTTGATTGAGGCCATACTGGGAGTGGTCGTCTGATTCTGCGAGATCAATGTTGGAAGGAGCTGAGTGCTGAATAAGTCGGTAGGTCTAGGTTAGGACCTCCGTCAAGAGTCCGACGAGTGTCATCCGATCCTGAGCGGATCCAACACTGAAACGTCTGGTGATTCTAGCCAGTGAAGCACTGGTGACATTCAACCTCTGTGTAAACCTTGGTGATTGCAAGGTAGTGACCTTTCAAGTTGAGCAGAGTGATCATTGTTACCGGTCACCATGACCTGTGTTATATGCTTCTAGCTCGGCTGGGTTATGGGACACCATGTATCAGTTGATGCTTAAATAGTGTTTCTACATTGGTTAACTTTATGAAGCCAACATGTGGTCCAGTGAACTAGGACATTGATTACAACATTGGTGGAAACACCAGAGTGACAGGTTTGTTAAGGTAGGGAGCTACCTCATGCCAATGTGATGAACTGTTGACAATGTTTGTGAAGGTAGGGAGCTACCTCATGCCATCGTGATGAACTGTTGACAGTGTATGCTAGGTTGTGATTACTACCCATTGATCAGGGTAGTTACATGATACTGTGTGAAGATCTATTGTCCAAGGACATGGAAATAAGGTGAAGTGTTTAGTCACCTGATAGACTTTACCAGTGACATTGTGTGTTCGTGTGGAGCAACCGCTCATTGTGTAGGTGACATATCAGTGTCTGGGTCACCTATGAGATAGAAGAGTGACCTGGCTCTTGTGTATTTTGAGACGGTGCTACATGTACTTTTTCTGCAAGTGGGAGACCGCTAATGTTCTAGGGTCGGCCCAGACTTCATCAGGAGTGTGACGAGGGAATTAGTACGACAGCAAGGAAGGATCCTTGTTCATCAGTGCAGTGTCAGTCAGGCAGTGGTACTGCGCTTGATCAGCCCTTGCTAGGTTCTCTGGGTGAAGAGGGAACTTTGGAGAGGCAGCAGACCTTGGAGTTCCAGTCCACTGGAGGAGCCTGGGTGAGTCGCTACCACGACTGGACAACCGCTCGAGCTATCGTCCGCCTCCATGATGAATACTCATCTGCGTCTTTGATCTTGTACATAGTTCTTCTAGTCTGGCTTTCAGCCATCCTTCTCTGTGTTGTGGTTGACGGAGTTCAGAATTAAATTTTTGTTCGCTTAGCTATGACTTTGTGCAGTGATATGACTGGTGTCTGGTCCGAGCCCCCTTGGGGTTTGGAACCCTAGGTGAGGGAGGGAAGGTTAAAGCTGTCCCGGCTTGTGTGGGGCCTGGTAGATGTAGAGTGCTATTGAGGTGGTTGGAGCAAAGGCAGGGGATAGTATCTATCGTGGCAAACCAGTCCAAGCCCCGGCGGTCTTGTCACAAGTTAGAGTGGGGGCTCGTCCGGGATCTTCTCTTTGTTCTGACATCTCGTAGGAATAGGTTATAGTCTCCTCTGTCCTATACCTATTATCTACTTGACGAGTAGGGCTACTGATACCTTTCTCTTCGACGTGGACAGACATTTCGTTACGTTAGTATAGATACATAGTTACAGTGTTGGTTGGAGTACAGTTAGCATTGTGATTGGGTATTGCATATCTATACTGATACTAAGTTACCCTAAGCATGGCTACTCGTACTTTAGATTTAGCTAAGGTGCGGGCATCTGCAACTGAGATGGGATTGGAAGGTGAGGAGTTCAAAGCCTATGTACTGGAAGTAGAGAGAGACTTCAGAGCAGAAGAGAGGGAGAGAAGAAAGTCAGAAATTGAGCTGGAAGCTCGAAAGGTAGCACTTGAAGAGCAAAAGTTGGTGGCAGACCAACAAGCACAAAAACTGGCAGCTGACCTAGAGTCTAAGAAATTAGATGCTAGGAAGTTGGAAATGGAACATGAGTTCCGTATGAAGCAACTTGAGGTAGAGGCTAAATCTGGCGGTGATTCTGAGGGAGCCGTAGGTGGAGTAGCTTTACCTAGCTCATCAGTAGCCAGCAGACCAGCTTACCATGCTATGAAATGGCCGTTTCCACCATTTGAACCGGACCAAGAGAAGATAGATCAATTCTTAGAGAAGTTCGAGGCAATGTGTAAAGCTATGGGTTTAGAGCCTGAGCGTTGGAATCTTAAGCTTTCACAAGGACTCCGTGGCACCGCGTACGAAGTGTATGCGCGTCTTCCCCCAGGGATGGAAAATGATTATCCAACCCTGAAATCGGCTCTTTTGAAAAGATTCGAAATGACAGCCCATGCTTACAGGCGGAGGTTCAGAACTTCCAAGAGAGAACCAGGTGAGATGTTCTCGGCCTATAGTGTAAGGCTGAACTCATACCTGTTGAAGTGGATGGCGTTGGCCAATTTCAAAGAGGATTATGAGAGTCTGAGAGAGTTGATGGTGGTGGATCAAATGAAAATGCAGATGTCCAAGCCTTTAAGGAATTTCTTAGGGGAAAATGGGGCGGAAAGGCTAGACATAGTAAATAAGTTAGCTGAAAGGTATGTGGAAGTCTATGGTGAGACTGGGGATTCCAGTCAGACTGATTCACAGAAAAGGCAGAAGGGGCTTGATCAGAAGCCCAAGACCAAAGGTCCCAAAGAATCATCCAATGTAGCAGATCCTGTGGTAAAAGACTCTGGTAAGAAACCCGATAAGCCAAGCCCTCCCGCCTCCCCAAAACGGAAGTGGAGTAAGAGGTGGTGTAAGCACTGTAAGTCTCCTTCCCATAATACTGTAGATTGTCTGAGGAAGCCAAAGGACTTACACTTTGCGTGTCTCGCCTCTACTAGAGGTAGACCTAGCGAGACCACACCTAAGGGTCGGGAGAAACCAAATTCTGAGAAATCACCTGTGATCGAAACGATAGAGGTGAATGGGAAGCAGGTGGAATGTCTATACGATACAGGATTGCAGTTTGAAGCTGTAATCTCATCCCACCTTGTGAGCCCAGGGCAGCTCACCGGCGAGACAAGAGAATTTCAGCTGGCCATGAGGAGCTCCGTAGCTATGGACTTGCCGATTGCTCGGATTGACATTCGGTGCAGGTACGTTACGGGTAGCATCCAGGCGGCGGTGCTGCCTGATCCTATTTACCCTTTGATCCTCGGTCGTCCGCATGTATTCCTGGGGGACCCCAGGGAACATTGTCTAGTGAGCGCTAGGCAGGCCAGGGCTAAGGATGGAAAAAGGCAGTGTGGTAAGGAAATAGACCATTCTCTTGCGAGGTTAGTGAGCAGTGCTCAAAGTAGGGACCAGACTTTGCGTCCTTACTTACTGGAGGTGTCCCAAAGTTCTGTCCCGCCAAGTCCGGGTCAGTTCTATGTAGAAAACCGGTTGCTTTATCGTAGAGCCGGGCAAGGGGATAGCCAGTACGGTCAGATGGTAGTCCCTACTGACTACAGATCCCGCTTGATACATAGAGTGCATACCTTATCCTTAACCGGACATAAGGATGTGGGGACAACAGTCCAGTGTCTTTCCAGCCACTACCACTGGCCGGGAATGACAGGCGACGTGCGGAGATATATCCGGTCGTGCCCAACGTGTTGTCTGGCAGCACCAAAGCACAAGACCAGAAACGGTTTATCTCTGCAGATTGGAGATAGGGTTCTCGCGCTTCTCCCAATCGAGGGGGCGGAATTCGAACTCGGATGGCAGGGCCCTTTTCCTGTGGAGCGGATAATGTCCCGATCCACGTATGAGGTGAAGGTCCGCGGGGAATTGCGTAAGTTCCATTGTACTCTCCTTCAGAATTTGGAGAGGTCCGAGGTAGTTTCTCCACAAGATAGTGCGACTACCATCGCGCTAGATTCGGTTCTGGGTCCAGACGAGGGCGAGGAAGACTCAGTCCTACGCAGTACATCCTGTGGGGAGGGTCTGCGGTCTCCTGAGCGTTCAACCGTAGATAGGGCGAACGGGCTCCGTCGGGAAGAGGCCCATGGTGTTAAGCACACTGGGAATCGAGGTCGGACAGGCGAAGTCACATCTGGCACGACGGGATCGTCGGGTGACTCGATACGCCGACAGGCTCACTGTCCTTACTCGCGGGAGAGAAGGCAGGAGCAAGGGTACTCCAGACGAACCTGGAGTAAGCGACCATTCATTTCGGTCGACATCCGCGAACAGTCCACGAAGGTGATGCCTAGTCGGGATAGGAAATATCCTATTGTCGGAAGGGACGAACGAACCTTCAGTAAAGTAGCCGATGGCCTGCAACAGGTGGATGCGGAACAGTCCAGTGTAGACAGATCCTGTAAGCCAATCACCAGGCCGTTACGTTTCGGGCCTAATCGCTGGAGATAACGTATGTTTGAGGCGGTGGTTGGTGACCCAGCATCCATACCATTCTGGTGGATCTCCGCAGGGAAAGTGAAAGTTATGGAACGTCTTTTCCTGGGAATCCAATCTCGATAGAGTAGAGGTTCAGAGATCAGACCGATCTTTGTCTAGTGAGTTCGACCGGGTCGACCATCTTAAGTGGGGGCCTATGTGACGAAACGGATAAAGAACGGCAGATCTCTGCATAATATCCCTTTGAAGGGAGTGCGATGCGTTGGTCTCCCTTGAATTAATATCAATTAATAGGGGATTCCCCATCAAAAAATAGTGCGAGGAGGAGCTATTCTAGTTATTTATAGAAAATCTAGAATGTTCCCTCAAGTGCGTACATGGTAGAGAAAGTTCACGCGTGCTTCATGCAGCACGGGGTGGTGGAACTTATCGTGACTCTGGTTTTCTTCATGAATCATGAAAGTCACGCGGCCCGGGTAGGCGAGTGGAAGGCGCACTGACTTTGTCGTGAGGAGTCGCCCACCAAACCTCAGCGTAGACAGATCGCAGCCAACAGGCTGATGTAATTTTGATGTCAATATTCGCGGCCAGTGCGGACATCTACAGTCAAGGGTTGTGATTCTTCAATCACAGGTTAGTTGAGTACTTATTCTATGATTTAATTGTTGTCGTAATGCCGTGCTGAGTTCCCGGAATGAATTAATTGCCATCGCAAAATTGAGTTGTCGCGTAGAGTTATCCGTTACAGTTGGCGGTTGCATTTTTAAGTAGGCTTTATCGATCAGCAATGTAATGTGTTACCTGACGGAACAAGCCGTGTTCCACCGCGAGTGGTGTGTAAATAAAATAGGCCGAACGATGTGCGTTACAGTGTGTAGCAGTTACGGGTTTGGTTTATTCATTACGCAGGCAAGGCGACAGTTTGTCCGTCATGACATCAACATGCTAGACGCTGTAAATGATAAGGTATAGCTTATTATTAGAAATGTGTACTGTGCTTCGTGACATTAGAATGGTAACGTACTTGTTCTATCAGTGATGGTGATTTGTCGAGGAATCAAGGTGAAATCAGCAGTGGGGTATTTGCTGTATGCAGATAGCAGTGTTATTCCGCGTAAGCCGAATGGCGTTGCATCGGTAGGATAACAATTGATAAGAAGTATTCATGATACTATTGTTACTGCTTGTTGTCATGTCCGTACGCAAGGAGGACCGTGCGTGTTCCATCTTACGTTTGTCTAGGCAGCGGGAGGTAGGCCGGTAACCCCAACCCGATCAGTAATAGGTCCGACCCAATGCAATCGTGCATGTGCGATGAGTGAAGATACCCGATCGAGGGTGATGCGGCACTCCGTAATTCGAGGCCGAGGTGTCTAGATAGATCGAGGTTTGAACCTAACCGTTTCTGTCTCTAATATTCTACTCTTCTGGAACCCTGACTCGGTTCATGGAGTACTTGGAGTACTGCCGTGAAGTAGTAGTATATGAGGGGCATAATCCCCCCCAAAAAAGGTGGAGCCAGAGTTTGGTAGTGGAGTCTGGAGCTTTGCTACATTGGATGACGTGACTTAAGTCGTCACGGGACAAGGTACACGAGACCCACAGTAGCTGTGGGAAAGTGTAATGGTGGATGGCCACCACAGCTGTGCTCGACCGGCACAGGTATGACTGACCTGAAAGATAGTCAGTGAATACAAGGGCAACTCAGGATCTGGGGCAGGAATCCCAGACCTGACACTATGGCTGTGATATGATTTTGTTATTGAAGTGTAACAAGTCATGAGTTCTCCTTAGTTAATGCTATAGTAATGAATTATCAGGAGTATAATTCATTATGGACATATAGTTATTAATGTGTGTAATTCATCAGTCCATGGGTTAAGGGATTGATGAATTGATGAGTCTGTCAGGAATGAGATGTCCGGCTGGACACCTTCTCGATACAGTAATCCCTACACTGAAAGGAAAGTAAGTGTATATGTTGATTGATGATGGAAGATGAAACCGGATTGGACTGGCACCAGGCGAAGGATGCTTGACAGAGTCATACAGTCGACTCTGGTGCTAGGGGTTATATGTAGCCCAGAAGTGTTACTTGACTGAACAGGTGTGCTATTGCTTTTTCTACCATCATTATGCCTATATATTATAGTGACTAAGTAGATCTATGATGTGATGATTTCATACTCATGTTGGTAGACATGAGGAATGTCTGAGAGGCAGGTGACAGGGTGGAGATGCTGGTAGTCTTTGTTGTAGTTGAGTACTCACACCAACCTCTCCGTGTTTCAGGATCTGTTATTACTATACAGTAGAAGATTCAAGAGCTGCACCATGAGCTCTATGGGCCCACTCATTCCAGTGCCTATCCAGAAGTTGATTGAGGCCATACTGGGAGTGGTCGTCTGATTCTGCGAGATCAATGTTGGAAGGAGCTGAGTGCTGAATAAGTCGGTAGGTCTAGGTTAGGACCTCCGTCAAGAGTCCGACGAGTGTCATCCGATCCTGAGCGGATCCAACACTGAAACGTCTGGTGATTCTAGCCAGTGAAGCACTGGTGACATTCAACCTCTGTGTAAACCTTGGTGATTGCAAGGTAGTGACCTTTCAAGTTGAGCAGAGTGATCATTGTTACCGGTCACCATGACCTGTGTTATATGCTTCTAGCTCGGCTGGGTTATGGGACACCATGTATCAGTTGATGCTTAAATAGTGTTTCTACATTGGTTAACTTTATGAAGCCAACATGTGGTCCAGTGAACTAGGACATTGATTACAACATTGGTGGAAACACCAGAGTGACAGGTTTGTTAAGGTAGGGAGCTACCTCATGCCAATGTGATGAACTGTTGACAATGTTTGTGAAGGTAGGGAGCTACCTCATGCCATCGTGATGAACTGTTGACAGTGTATGCTAGGTTGTGATTACTACCCATTGATCAGGGTAGTTACATGATACTGTGTGAAGATCTATTGTCCAAGGACATGGAAATAAGGTGAAGTGTTTAGTCACCTGATAGACTTTACCAGTGACATTGTGTGTTCGTGTGGAGCAACCGCTCATTGTGTAGGTGACATATCAGTGTCTGGGTCACCTATGAGATAGAAGAGTGACCTGGCTCTTGTGTATTTTGAGACGGTGCTACATGTACTTTTTCTGCAAGTGGGAGACCGCTAATGTTCTAGGGTCGGCCCAGACTTCATCAGGAGTGTGACGAGGGAATTAGTACGACAGCAAGGAAGGATCCTTGTTCATCAGTGCAGTGTCAGTCAGGCAGTGGTACTGCGCTTGATCAGCCCTTGCTAGGTTCTCTGGGTGAAGAGGGAACTTTGGAGAGGCAGCAGACCTTGGAGTTCCAGTCCACTGGAGGAGCCTGGGTGAGTCGCTACCACGACTGGACAACCGCTCGAGCTATCGTCCGCCTCCATGATGAATACTCATCTGCGTCTTTGATCTTGTACATAGTTCTTCTAGTCTGGCTTTCAGCCATCCTTCTCTGTGTTGTGGTTGACGGAGTTCAGAATTAAATTTTTGTTCGCTTAGCTATGACTTTGTGCAGTGATATGACTGGTGTCTGGTCCGAGCCCCCTTGGGGTTTGGAACCCTAGGTGAGGGAGGGAAGGTTAAAGCTGTCCCGGCTTGTGTGGGGCCTGGTAGATGTAGAGTGCTATTGAGGTGGTTGGAGCAAAGGCAGGGGATAGTATCTATCGTGGCAAACCAGTCCAAGCCCCGGCGGTCTTGTCACACCAATCTTTGATTGATAAAAACCCCATAGCCTGAGGAATGTAAAATTGGACAGATGAAAGAAGAATTTGAGTGAATCAATGATGTCACATGTATGAAATCGTATGATTAAAAACGCACAGCCAAAGTGAAACTAGATGAGAGAAAGTAAATCGAGTGCTGGCAGAAAATTAAAAGTATTAAATTTTAGAAATTAAATACACTGAATTTGACATGTATGATATTTGCATATAAGCGTTTACACGTCTTGGATAAAGATGTTGATGGAACATTTTACTGGAGCCATGGATATTATTTCCATGATTAGTCTCCGTTAAAAGAGACAAATTGTTTCGGGTCACCAATATTGGGTGTGTGAAAGGCGTCGCATATTAATGGGAAACCATAATTGTAAGACAATATTCCTTGGTCCGTTAACAGCTTCCAGTAGTAGAATGTAGGAGAGTAGTTGACTCTTGGCAGCATATCAAGGGTGTGAAGCTGATGATAGACCAGTGGGTGAATACTTCAACAGTGTATCATATCCTTATGAATCAGAGTGATACCCAAATAGAGTGACTGATTAATTCCCACAACTCACTGACGAATTAGTTCAGACTAATTTTATATGCATAGACGACATTGTCTATCAATAAGAAAATCAGAATCAGCAAAATCAGAAGCTGAATTACAAGACCACATGAATAATCTAAACGAAATGTGTAGGGAACATAACATGAAAATTAGCAGAAGCAAAACAGAGGTAACGACTATAGCTAAAGAAGAATAAACAACAACAATTCACCTAAACGAACATCCCTTGAAACAAGTAAAGAGTTTCAAGTACCTAGGAAGTGTAATATTATCAAATGGCAGATCAGAAGACGAGATCGAAAATAGGTGCAATGAGGCAAATCAACTCATTGGACAAATGGCACCAATACTAAAGAACAAACATGTATCAATAACTACTAAGAAAGCACTTTACAACACAATCTTCCTCCAACTCTGTGCTACCAATGCCAAACCTGGACAATGACAGAAAAAGAGAAAAGAAAAATCACAACAACAGAAATGAGGTACTTGAGAAGAATACTCAACGTATCAAGAAGAGATAAGATCAGAAATGAAGAAATCAGGACTAAAGTGGGGGTTAAAGCAGCACTAAATTTTATTAGAAAGCAGCAAGTCAAATGGTTTGGCCATGCAAGTAGGTTACCAGTCAACAGCACGCCACAGCAAGCAATGATGTACAGACCAGATGGAAACAGAGGAAGAGGCCGACCACGTAAATGTTGGACGGAGGGAACAGCAGAATCCATGGGAATGTCGATATATGAAGCCCATAATCGGGCACTCTCACGAAGTTTATACTTCACCTCGACACCGCAAGGTACAAGAGGACCAAGATGAGATGAGATGAGACGACATTGTGTCACAATCCTTGGGATGAATTTGGTGACACAATACCCGGGGAGAATGGGTGGATGTCAGAGTGTTGGGGGAATAGGAACAGGACAGAGAGAGGACAAGGGACAGAATAGAGTCAAGGACTGCAGAGATAACGATAGACAGGGCATGGGTAAGGGCACAAAGGTGTCATAGGACAGGACATTTGCAGGACGGTAGAGAGATTAGAGACAGGACATCGGTGGGGACACAGCAATGTCAGAGACAGGACACCGACAGGACAAGACCTAGTGATATAAGGGGACATAAGTTCACGGGACGCTGTCCTGAACTAACCAGACGGGATTACACCGAACGACCCAACACAACACGGACGGACTAACTCACTACGTGACTGTTGAGACAGCCCGAGTTGTCACGAGGGACACGTGGTCCAGGACCACGAGACGAACTGACCAGTTTGAAAACGTCAGACGGGACTTAGACAGTTTAGAGGAAGGATCGTTGTGTGTTCTGGAGCGAGTGTATAGCTTTTGCGGGAGTGCTAGTTGAAGATAGCGAGTAATTGTGTGTAGGGCTTGTATAATTGGCTGAGTGCTATAAGTGTTTGTAAGGCGGCATTTGTATGTATATATATATATATATATATATATATATATATATATATATATATATATATATATATATATATATATATATATATATATATATGATTCCACCGCCATGTGTGTGCACATTGTGATGACTTTCAGGTTTCCTGAATAAACAGGTAATACCATACGTAGGACTGATTTCTTCTAGAGTGCGTATGAAGAATTCTGTATATTGTGTGCGTGTGAGACATTGACATATATACATTCACTCACGCTCAGATGGCGGCCTCTACATTGCTCAGAGATTGAAGGCCAAGACCAAACTTAGGAATGATCAGGTTAAGAAAAAGAGTGGGAGAACAGGAAGCTTACACCCAAAACAAAAGTCCTTATCTATCAAGCCTGTGTCCTTAGTACTCTTCTTTTTGGCAGTGAAACCTGGACAACTTACTCACACCAAGAGAAACGTTTAAACAGCTTTCATATGCGGTGTCTGCGAAAATTATTGGTATTAAGTGGTAAGATAAAATCACAAATACTGAAGTATTGGAAAGATCAGGTTGTGTGACGGTTTATTTCATGCTCAGTTTTCGTAGACTTAGGTGGATAGGACGTCTTAGGAGGATGGATGATGGTAGAATACCAAAGGACATCATTTTTGGTGAATTACAGATGGGTAAGAGATCACAGGGTCGGCCTCTACTACGATACAAAGATGTGTGTAAGCGGGACATGATTGATACAGGCATTGATAATGCACATTGGGAGCAAGTCGCCGCTGAACGTGTTGCATGGAGGGCAAACATCAGAAATGGAATAAAGACAATGGAGAAAATTATTGCAGATAAGTCACACACCGAGCGTTTGAGACGTAAGATGGTGCATGATGGTGGAAATGACCACGTGTTCACATGCACCCACTGTGAACGGACATTTACAGCGTGAATTGACCTTATCAGTCACATTCGCTACCGCCAAAGGTAAACGTTATTATGCCTTTTTAAAGCACAAACTATTGTCTGTCAAGACAGCAAGGTGTCAATGAATATGTATATGTGTAGAGATATATCTGATATATAATATGCATATGTGTAGAGATATATCTGATATATAATATATATATGTGTAGAGATATGTCTGATATGTGTGGTGTACATGCTTCGCTTCGGAGGTCACAGGTTACACGCATCGTCTGGATCTTTTCTCCGGGGCATGCCGGTGTGCTGGGAAATGAACAGGCGGGCAGATTTTCTGGCTCTGCAGAACTTGGTGGATTATTGATACATGACAAGGCAGACGTGGTTGCGGCCTTGTGGGTGCACGTGTACACCTCGGAGGAGCAGATGGATCACCATTGTCTGGCAAGAATGAGACAGCGAGGAGTGACGAGGGGATCTGGCCGGTGCTCAACGCTCAGAGGAAAGGCGAGACGGACATATAATCAGATTGCTACTGGTACTATTGTTGTTGGAACTCTTCGCTGGCTGCTGGGGATGGGGACGGAGCGCTAATGGGAATGCTCCGAATGCTGTGATGTCAATCAATCAATCAATCATGTGGTGTATATGTGTAGAGATATGTCTGATATATGTGGTGTATATGTGTAGACATATGTCTGATATATGTGGTGTATACGTGTAGAGTATATCTGATATATAATATGTATATGTGTAGAGATATGTCTGATATTTGTGATATATGTGCAAAATCATAAATACATTTAGAGTAGGAACATGGAATGTTAGGACATTAAATGAGCTAGGAAAGTTGAACAATGTTCTAAGAGAGATGGATAGCATGAAAATGGATATGCTAGGCGTTAGTGAGATGATATGTAAGGGATCGGGCAAAATTATAGCTGACAACCACACAAAAATGTATTCTAGAGGGGATACACATGAACAAGATGTAGGAATAATACTTGACGAAAAAACAGCCAAGTCACTCAATAGATACTCATCATCATCATCATAATCATTGGCACATTGCCGTCATGACAGACGATAGCTTGTGCTTTAAAAAGGCTTAATAACTACAATCCATGGCGGTGGCGAAATTGACTGTTAAGGCCAATTCGCGCTGTAAATGTGCGTCCACAGTGGAGGCATGTGAACACGTGGTCATTTTCACCATCATGCGCCATCTTGCGCCTTAAACGCTCGGTGTGTGATTTATCTGCAATAATTTCTCCTTTGTTTATGTTCCATTTCTGATATTTGCCCTCCAAGCAACATGTTCAGCGGCGACTTGCTCCCGATGTGCAATATCAATGCCTGTATCAGTCATGTCCCGCTTGCACACATCTTTGTATCGTAGTAGAGGCTGACCCTAAGATTTCTTTTTTAAAAAAAATTGTTGCGTGTCCCTTACGGGACGTCGCAATCAACACCAACAATTTTCAGCTGTTGTTGATGTACTAGGCAAGTGTTGCGTTCAGTAGTTTGCCATTGCTTTCTGAACGACCGGCTCCCATACCAGAACGTTATAACACAATGCGAAACGGTCTGCTGCACAAATAGGTTGCAGCTGAGCTTCGAACGCCTGGTACCCGGCTCACGAACCGCGTTCGCAAGCCTTTGGGATCTCTTACCCACCTGTAATTCACCAAAGAAGATGTCCTTTAGTATTCTACCGTCATCCATCCCCCTAACATGTACTTGTGATTTTGTCTTGCCATTTAATACCAAGAATTCTTCGCAGACACCGTATGTGAAAGCTGTTTAAACGTTTCTCTTGGTGTGAGTAAGTTGTCCAGGTTTCACTGCCATAAAGAAGAGCACTAAGGACACATGCTTGATAGACCAGGACTTTTGTTTTGGCAGTAAGCTTCCTGTTCTCCCAAACTCATTTTCTTAACCTGATCATTGTTGTTATTGCCTTCCCAATCCTGGCATTGATTTCCTAATCTAGCGATAATTTGCTGTACTTTTGATTTGCTGTATCTGATCCTAGGTATGTAATATGGTCTACTATCTCTAGTTCGGCGTCGTCAGTAAAGATTGATGGTACACCATGTTCACCTTGTGACATAATCTGTGTCTTCTTTTTTGCTAATTGTTAAACCAAATTCAGAACAAACATTGGAGAATGCAGATAGTAGACATTGTAATTCTTCCTCAGAGTTGGTCGTAATTGCAGCATCATCTGCAAAAAGCAACTCTCTGATCAGTACACTCGTAATTTTGGTCTTGGCCTTCAATCTCTGAGCATTGTAAAGCATCTGAGTGTGAGTGAATGTATATAAAACCACCCTGATCACGAAAGGCATATTTCAGTAGAAGTGAAAACTATATTCCAAAGAGGGTGGGAGCTAGTACACACAACCTTGCTTAACCCCACTCTTGATTTCAAACTCTTCTGAAGTTGCACCATCAAACTTGATTATACCCTTCATGCCTGTGTGGAACGATTCCACAATGGACAGAAGAGTTAGTGGGCAGCCAATCCTCTTTAATGCCTTGAACAGTCCTCACGACTGACTAAATCAAATGCCTTTTTCTTGTATTTTTCTCGTATTTGTCACAATGAGAATATCATATCAATGGTAGACCGGTTCTGTCGGAATCCACACTGTGATTCGGTGTAGACTTGATCTTTAAGGACTTGACGTCTGCGCAGAACAATTCTGGCACATACTTTCCCAACAATACACAGAAGTGAGATACCCCTATAGTTGCTACAGTCGCTCTGAAAGCCCTTGTTCTTGTACAAAGTTATGATGCTTGAGTCTTTGAAATCCTGTGGGACTTGTCCTTCTCACCAGCATAGCTCTAATAGCTGGTGGATCTGTGGTGTGAGTGTGTCTTGCCTACTCCTGATTACCTCTATTGGAATCCCATCATAACCTGGAGTCTTGCCAGATGCAAGTTCATGTATAGCACACTTAACTTCTGTTATGGTGGGAAGTGTGTCCAGGTGGTGAAGAGTTGGCAGGGCGTCTATGGCGTTGAGGGCATCGTCCGCTAATTTGGTCTCACTTGATTAAAGCTCCAAATAGTGCTGTACCCATCTGTCCATCTGCTGTTTCTTATCAGTTATGATTTCTCCAGTCAAGGTTTTTAGTGATACACTTCATTTGATCGTTGGACCACAGGCTTTCTTTATCCCTTCATACATGCTTCTGATGTTTCCCTTATCACTAGCATTTTTAATGGACTCACATAATTTGATCCAATAGTCATTTGCACACTGCCTGGCAGCTTTTTGCACATTCTTCCTAGCTTACTTTAGCTCACTGAGAGTGTTACGCGTTGTTCTTTCTTTGTTTCTTAAGATAGCTATCTTCTTTTTATCAATCAGTGCCGCAAACCTCTACCAATGTTTTATAAAGAGTTTCCTTAATTTTATCCCACTTTATGCTTGCTGTACAAATTTCTGATTTCTCAGTGAAACCATCTTCAAGTTGCTGTTGGAACTCAAAGCACTTATCAGGATCTTTAGTGTTAATAACATAATCCTGGGGCTAGTTTTATGTTTAGCTGTGTAGATTCTCTTTGGTCTCAGTCTAACTCTTGCAACAACCAAAGAATGATCCGTATCACAGTCAGCGCTGTGGTAACTTCGAGTTAATGATGTTTGGTTCAGATGTTGTCTCCGTGTGATTGTCAGAGACCCAACAATACATATAGGCAGCACTTACAGGGCAGCACAGTAGACATCAAGGACCGCAGAGTAAGAAGACAGGGGGAAGTACTGAGCCAGGGTAGAGTTGCTGACAGACAGCACAAGGTTAAGGCCAGGTAAGGTCAGACCCGAGACCAACGGACCATGCCATGATTAGCATGACGCACGAGGCCATGAGAACCAGTGATACGGGAGAGCAGACCTAAGCGGACAGACGGAGTTAGACTAGCGACGAGGATAGACGTATGATAGGAATAGGGAAGACGACGAGTGTATGATTGATACGACTGGGAGAGACAGCGTTTGCTAGCTGTGTGCTACTGAATGCAACTGATTGATACTGAATGCTACGTTGAGCGTGTAGAGATGAATGCACATGCATATACAATTATTTTATGATAAATATGTGCCTGATGGACTAATATGTTAAACATTTCGACCGTTGTCTAACAAGTCGAAATGATGTTCATGTAGCGAGCCAAATCATTGTAGGATTTGTGCGACTCTCGTTAATTGTTGATTAAAGAGTCCGAAGTTGACCGAGTTGCGAGCCAGTCTTGGAGTGAACTGATTGAGGGAAAGTGTGAGCTTTAAGTTGTCATAGACCACACAGTAGAAAGATTATATGCTAGTGAGTCTCTGACAGTAATGATGAAGTATAACTGATGCCAATGACCGGATAATGGATGTTTCCATGTGAACTTATACAGCTCTTTTGTTTTAAAGAAGGAGTTTGTAATACATAGGTCATTTCTGATGCAATGCCCCAATAGCCTCTGCCCATTTTGATTTATGCGACCGATGTTGTATTTTCCGAGGCACACTGGCCATGAACTCAAGTCCTTGCTCACATGAGCATTGAAATCACCGAGCATAGAAATAAAATCGGAATTTGAAACTACCTTGAGCACAGAGTCTAGCTCCTCATAGAACGAATCCTTCACATCATCAGAGGAAGCAAGTGTCGGTGCATATGCAGTGATAATGGTGGCAAAACCACAAGAGGTTGCCAAGCGCAGGGATAATAGTCTTTCATTACCTCCAGTTGGAATTTCAGTCATTCCCAGTAGCGAATTCTTCACTGCAAAGCCCACACCGTGTTGCCTTTTTTTCTGTCTTACTCTATCCTTCCAAAATGTGTAATTGTTTTCCCTGAGTGACCCTTCCTCTACGAGGCGTGTCTTCTGCAGGCCAGCAATATCAATGTTAAGATGATTGAGTTCGGCATCAATCACAGCCGTTTTTCTCACATCGTCGATATTGGTCAAGTCAGTGGAAAATCCTGGACACATGGTTCTTATGTTCCAGGTTGCAAGCCGTAGCTTGAGGTTTCTATTTTTCTTTTTATTAGTACCTGGTGCATTGGTTTTACAGCCTATTTTTATTTTCATTAGTGCCTGGTGTGTGTCAGGTCCTAGTCAGATATGACTGAGGTACCGTATAACAGTAGACGGTACTACCTGCTTTCTGTTAGCGCCGAACGTTGGGCGGCGCTTACCAAACCTGACACCCAACATTGTGCCAACGGCTTCGGGCGGAAGAGCGCAATTGGGAGGGTAAAAGCCTTACCCTGGTGCGAGGAAATGCAAGCTAAAGACAAAATGTCATGGCACGGCAGACCACGCCCTAAGCCTTGGTTGGCGGCTGGTCTAGGATCGAAGCTCCGACAGGCGGACAGTTAGAGCATTTGCTGATCCGGCAGCTTCTGCAGCTTGTCTTGTTCCAGATGTAGGGGTGTTACCTTTCCTCTGGAGTGAACTAGGCAGGCCGAGAGAGGGATCATGCTGCATGGGCAACACATGATCTCTATATTTTAGCCCAGGCTTTGTGCTATGGAGAGGCAATAACTCCATCCCTGGTCTTACCTGGTCTCGGAATCAAAGCGAGAGGTAACTGTTACGGGTTATAAGTCCCTGTCAATTGGCGGAGGCATGGGGCGCCACGCGTTGCCTCTGACGGTGGAAGACACCTACTGGTGTCACTGATCAGCTACCGCCCGCCTCAAGCTGGGTAGCCCCCGGCCAATTGGGTGCTGATCCGCCACAGCCTGCCTGCTTCAATTGGTGCTTGGGGCTAGGACAAAATCTGATTCGCAGGCTGTAAAACCAGTGAACCAAGTACAAATAAAAATAAAAATAGAAACCTCAAGCTACGGCTTGCAACCTGGAACGTGAGAACCATGTGTCCAGGATTTTCCACTGACTTGACCAATATTGACGATGTGAGAAAAACGGTTGTGATTGATGCCGAACTCAATCGTCTTACCATTGATATTGCTGGCCTGCAGGAGACTCGCCTCGCTGAGGAAGGGTCACTCAAGGAAAACAATTACACCATTTTTGGAAGGGTAGAAGGCAGGCAGAAAAAAAGGCAACACGGTGTGGGCTTTGCAGTGAAGAATTCGGTACTGGGAATGATTGAAATTCCAGCAGAAGGAAATGAAAGACTATTATCCCTGCGCTTGGCAACCTCTTGTGGTTTTGCCACCATTATTACTGCATATGCACCGACACTCGATTCCTCTGATGATGTGAAGGATTCGTTCTATGAGGAGTTAGACTCCGTGATCAAGGCAGTTCCAAAGTGACTACATTTATATGCTTGGTGATTTCAATCTTCGTGTGGGCAAGGACTCGAGTTCATGGCCAGTGTGCCTTGGAAAATACAACATCGGTCACATGAAGGAAAATATGCAAAGGCTGCAGGAGCATTGCACCAGAAATGACCTATGTATTACAATCTCCTTTTTTAAAACAAAAGAGATGCATAAGGTCACATGGAAAAATCCAAGATCCGGCCATTGGCACCAGCTGGACTTCATCATCACACGGAAACAACATCTGAACCATATATCATTGACTCGAAGTTACCACAGTGCTGACTGTGATACGGATCATTCTTTGATTGTTGAAAGAGTTAGACTGAGACCAAAGAGAATCTACACAGCTAACCACAAATCTAGCCCCAGGATTAATATTATTAACACGCACGATCCTGAAAAGTGCATTCAGTTTCAAACGCAACTTGAAGACGATTTCATTGATACACCAGAAAATTGTACAGTAAATGAAAAGTGTGGTCATGTTAAGGAAACTCTTTCTAAAACTGCCGTAGGGGTTTACGGCACTGTGGATCATAAGAGGCAGGACTGGTTTGCGGCAAACATCGAGAATCTGCAGCCCTTGATTGATAAGAAGAAGACAGCTCTCTTAAGAAACAAGGAAAGACCAACGTGCAACACTCTGAGTGAGCTAAGGCAAGCTAGGAAGGATGTGCAATAGGCTGCTAGGCAGTGTGCAAATGATTATTGGATCAAGTTATGTGAGTCCATTCAAATCGCAAGTGATAAGGGAAACATAAGAAGCATGTATGAAGGAATAAAGAAAGCCTGTGGTCCAGTGATCAAAAGAAGTGTACCATTGAAAACCTTGACAGGAGAAATCATAACTGATCAGAAACAGCAGATGGACAGATGGGGAGAGCACTATTTAGAGCTTTACTCAAGTGAGACCAAACTAGCAGATGATGCCCTCAACGCCATAGAGGCTCAACCAACTCTTGACCACCTGGACACACTCCCCACCATAACAGAAGTTAAGTGTGCTATAAATAAACTTGCATCTGGCAAGGCCCCAGGTAAGGATGGGATTCCAAAAGAGGTTATCAGGAGTGGGCAAGACACACTCACTCTACAGATCCACCAGCTAATAGAGCTGGCGAGAAGGACAAGTCCCACAGGATTACAAAGATTCAAGCATCATAACACTGTACAAGAACAAGGGCGATCGGAGCGACTGCAGCAACTATAGGGGTATCTCACTTCTGTGTATTGTTGGAAGTATTTGCCAGAATTGTTCTGCGCAGACTTCAAGTCCTAGGGGATCAAGTCTACCACGAATCACAATGTGGCTTTCGACAGAACCGGTCTACCATTGATATGTTATTCTCATTGCGACAAATGCAAGAAAAATCCCGTGAACAGAATCAACCACTGTTTATTGCCTTCATCGACCTCACAAAAGCATTTGATTTGGTCAGTCGTGAGGGTCTGTTCAAGGCACTAAAGAAGATTGACTGCCCACCAACTCTTCTGTCCATTGTGGAATCGTTCCACACAGGCATGAAGGGTTGTCACAGCCTCACATAGGGGCGGTAACCGACATAAAGTAAGAGACACTGGCGAAGGACTACAACTCCCGCTCAAGGGAAAGAAGTGAGTCACTCGAGGGCTTGAGTAATCCAGAGCCTTCTCGAAGGACTGGTCAGTGGGTCCACTGTCCCGTGGACACTGATGTGGCCCGCCTATTACGGGGTCCACGAGAAACTCGGATAGAGTTACCACCCGTGTCGGATTGCGACACGTGTGAAAGGGCAGAGACAGACTGGACATCGAGGAAGCAACAGGGCTTATCTTAGAGGGACTTGATAGTTCAGACCCATGTGTATTTAGGGGTCGTAGACATATGCTAGATAGTTGCTTAGAATTGTTTGTTATAATCATGTGTGATGTACAACCTCTGTGATACGCAACTTGTCGAGTGCGGGCTTGTTAAAACCCACTTCGCCAGCGCACTGTATATATTATATAAATAAATGTTGCTATATTGTATCTCACGGAGTTTGTTGCCTGTATGGGCCCGAGTCCAGATCCCCTAGCGATCTAAGACTGTGACAGGCTATGTGGGGGCAATCGCCGGTTTTGGCACACGCTTTACGTTTCAGACAGCTCTTGGTTGCCAAGTAAAAATTAATTAAATTATATCAAGGTTTAATACATAACAAAGTTAAAAAAAACGTTGCAGCTATCTAGTAATGAACTAGTATTAGTCCCTCTTCACAAACATTGCAAATGATGTTAATATTATGAAATTTGACATGACTGTGACATTTACGTTGACTGTTACTAATTTTTTTTTATTCCAACATCAGATTGTTCCGCGAAATATCGGGTGTACGTAACCTGTCCTCCAACAGTGGCGAGAGTACAAGACTACATTCGAGAACTCAGGGAAAATAAGATGAGTTTCATTTCATGCTCATTGCAACCCTAAGCGGTACTTACCATCATCCATTCATGTAACATTTTTCTATGCATTGATTTGTATGAATATGCTAACCTCATAACCAACAGAACTTTTCATGTGTATTTGCTCATGTAAACATTAAGGGAAATAACTAAATTTTGTATTTCCCAACTATTTTGTAAGGGATTTAATTTCATTAAAGTTAACAACAACTATAAGACAAGATGTCAACGTTAGAACAATGTATCGAGTTAGGTATTAAATTAGGATATAAAGAGGAAAAACTGTCAGAATGGGCACAGAAGACACATTCAGAAAATATTGCACGAGAAGAAAGAGCAATGGAACGAGAGGAGAAGAAAATGCAACTGCTGGCTGAAGAGAAGAAAATGCAACTGCAGGCTGAAGAGAAGAAAATGCAACTGCAGGCTGAAGAAAAGAAAATGCAACTGCAGGCTGAAGAGAAGAAAATGCAACTGCAGGCTGAAGAGAAGAAAATACAACTGCAACTGCAGGCTCAAGAGAAGCAGATGGAGCTTGAAGCCGCAGCCAAACAAGCCCAGTTAAATGCAGAGACACAGATAGACTAAAACAAATAGAAATTGATTCCAACCTAGAAATATCATTAAACAAAATGAGAAGTAAGGAAGAGGAACAAAAATACAACAAATATAAAGGCCTCGTTAAAGCATTCTGCTCAGGAGATTCTATCTGCACGTACTTAGAAAACTTTGAGTGTTTAATGACCTACCATAAGGTCGCAAAAATCGACTGGTCATTTATTTTGATGAGAAATTTAGCACTAGAGCCCTTAAACGTAATAGAGACAGTTCCACAAGATATGAGGAAAGATTATGATTATTTAAAGCAAAGAATACTTCAACATTTCTCACTAGATACAGCAGGCTATCAACAACAGTTCGCGAAATTAGCCCCACAACCTAATCAAACCTTCATAGACTACGTGTCTACAGTTCAGGATATATGTACAAAGTGGATAACCTCAGCAAAAACAAATAACAACCATGACAAACTAAAAGATCTCATTATAATTGACAAAATTATTAATACAATTCCGACACCTTTTTCTAAATTTTTGAAACAAATGGATTGTAAAACTATCCAAGAGGTAGAAGCCAAGGGGAGCGCATTTTTTACAGCGAACCGCGATATTTTCCATTTAAACATTAGCCAAAATGAAACAGCAGCAGTTACAAACACTAAATACTCGAAACCAACTCAAAATAGATTCAAACAACACTCTAAGTTCAGAAAACCAGTCAAGTGCCAGTATTGTCATCTGACACACGAAGAGTACGCAATGTGCGACAAATCACCGAATTATCCACATCATCTCCAAATGATAGTGGAAAAGCAAAAGAACAAGAGAAATGCGTATCAGAGAGCGGTCAAATGCGATTTTTGTTCCAGCTTTGGACATTATTCAAAATTTTGTGAAGGACGAAAGATAATGAAGCAGGCCAATGCCGCACTAATTGAGACATCCTCAGATGAAGAGATTGAACAACTGAACGAATGTGACAACCAAAATGGAAGTGTGAGTGAGCTAGGAAATGCAGTGCAAATCATTGACACCATCACTGACAACAAATGTAACACCTGTAGAAAATTTCAGCTTGATACTACATTGTTATGCGGCCACACAATACCAGTTTCTAACGAAATGGCCAACGCAGCCTTATCATCAACAGGCAAATTAAATTTCTCAACAGGTTTTGTAAATAACAAACAGTGCACATTAATACGCGATTCCGGGGCAACTCTTTGTAGAATTAAGAAAACATTAGTTAACGACAAAGACTACACACACAAATACGTAACTTGTCGCACATTCGCAGGCACGATCGAAAGATACCCCCTAGCACTTGTCGAAATTCACACACCGTTTATATCAGGACTAGTATTATGCGCAGTCCTAGAAAATCCTGTCGCTGATATTATTCTTGGGAATCTGCCCAACATAAGATCTTGTTCTGAAAAGGAAATCAGAGATTGGGAACAAAATAACTGTATCCAGAAGCCAAACAGCGATTCTAAAGGGAAACACCACGCGTGCACGTCTCAAACTGCCAAAAGTACAAGGGAGACAACCAATGACGTAATTCGAAATGAATTCACCGAGGTGCAGAATGCAGGAGCGGTTGAATCTGTCAGTGATACCACCAACTTAAAACCTCGAACTGAGGATGCCATCGATGCACAAATTACTAAGCCTGTAAATGTGCAACAACACACACAACACACTAACGTAGTAACACGACAGACAACACACAAAACCCACACCGACCAACTTCAGGAGTCACTAGAAATCATATCACCTAACACTACCACCACTGATTTTGTAGAAGAACAAAAAGCAGATCCTGCACTTTCACAATACTTTCGGTTAGTAGGACTTAAGCCAAAATTGACTAAAAATGCTTCATGGACATTTAGAATAAAGAACAATGTTCTAACTAGATTATATACCAGAGATCAGACCACGATACAGCAAGTAGTTCTACCTCAATCACATCGTAAGAAAGTACTAAATATAGCCCATGATTCACCTTTCGGAGGTCATATGGGTTACGAAAAGACTAGAGCCAGAGTCCTGAGCCAATTTTACTGGCCTAAATTTTGCCAAGACATAAAAACCTATTGTAGATCATGTGATACATGTCAGAAACTGGTCAAGAAGGGAAAGAATCCTACGGCAGAAATTCAATCAACCACAACTGCCTCGAGGCCATTTCAAATTGTGGCAGTTGATTTAGTAGGTCCTTTGAACCACATCTCAAACAAAGGAAATAGATATATTTTTACACTTGTGGATCTATGTTCGAGATGGCCAGAAATGATTCCTTTAAAATCTATCTCCTCTAAGGATGTGACGGACGTATTTTTACAGATATTCTCCCGTTTTGGCTTCCCGGACAAAATAATTTCATATAGGGGAACACAGTTCATATCTAATGCCACCCAATCGGTAACTAAGTTACTAAGCATAAAACAATGTTTCGCCAGTCCCTATCGACCGGCCGCGAATGGAATTTGCGAAAAACTAAATGGGGACCTGAAACATATGTTATCCAAAGTGACAGCTGAAAATCCAGCCGATTGGGATATACTTCTCCCAACGGTGCTGTTCGCATATAGAGAAGTCCCACAATCAAGCACAGGGTTCTCTCCGTTCGAATTGATATATGGAGCGAACCCAAGAGGACCTCTCACTATTTACAAAGATATAATATCACAACCTGTAAATACCCAATTACCAGTTTCCACCTATGATTTAGTCACTGACACCAGAGACAAAATCATTCGATCCTGTATACTGGCCAGAACATCATTACAGGAGAAAGGTTTTAGGTACAGGCAGTACGCCAACAAAGGGGCGAAAACGATTGTATTACAACCAAATCAGGATATTTTACTATTGCTACCTGACAAGAGAGATTTACTATCAACCTCTTGGCAGGGACCATTTAAAATTGTGAGAAGAATTTCGGAAGTTGACTACGAAATTTCTATGAATGGAAAATTGAAAATATTCCATGTAAATATGTTAAAACCATACTATTCTATAAAAGACAGTGACACGAGTAAGCAGACGCAGATAACAAATGACAAAAACGAAACGACAATTACTCAACTGAATGACACCTCGACAAACGAAGCATCGTCAACGACTCATTCTGGCGACAACGAAGACGACGAAAACATATTTACAGTACCGACAATATGGGATACCGACAACGACGACCAATTTGACGACATTTTGACAACTATTAGTCTCGACGACGACGACAATGACATTGAGGACAATTTACAAACAGTGGCATCAGTAATAAATCAGACGGACGTAGACCATACGGAAATTCCAGTACCAATTATGAATGACGACAGTAGTATGAAGGACATACAAATCTCTGACACTTTGACACAACAGCAGCGACAAGACATTTTGTCTCTCCTTAACAACTATAAAACTATCTTCTCAAACAAACCTGGACGGACTGACAAAATAATACATTCAATTGTGCTGACAGATCTGACACCGATCAAATGTAGACCATATTCTATTCCTTTGCATTATAGAGCAAATTTTGACAAAGAAATTTTGGACTTAGAGAAAAATAGAATAATACAGAAATCTATGTCCTAGTATTCTTCGCCTATAGTCCTGGTGAAAAAGAAGGACCATACGATTCGTTTGTGCATAGATTATAGAAGATTAAATACGATAACCACAACAGATGCTGAGCCAATGAACAGCTGTGAAGACCTCATTTTGAATATGTCTCAATCATCCTTATTTTCTAAGCTTGATTTAGCGAAAGGTTACTGGCAGATACCACTACACCCTTCTTCAAGACATATAACAGCATTCGCTACACCTCTAGGGTTGTACGAATGGAGATATCTTCCATTTGGTCTCAAGAACGCTCCCGCCACATTTGTCAGGTTAACTAGGTTGTTATTGCACGGCATTAAGGACGTGCAATCTTATATTGATGACATATGCATTCATTCTTCTAACATTACTTCTCACTTACTTACACTCCAACAAGTCTTTAAACAAATCTTTCTTTTTGGACTTACTATCAAACCTTCCAAGGTTGAAATAGGCTATAAACAGATAGACTTCCTTGGTCATAGAATTTCCGAAGGCAAACTTTTGACAGATGATACAATTGTATCGAAAATTCTCAACCTAAAAGTTCCAACTACAAAGAAACAAGTTAGAAGCTTATTAGGTCTCATAAACTATTATGCCAAATTTATACCAAACTGGGCAGAACTTACATCAGTATTTTTCTAATCTGTTAACAAAGGATCATCCAGAAAAATTTTGTAAAAGTACCCGCTTAGAGGATGCAATGTGCAGATTGAAATACATTTTTTCTAACCCACCAGTATTAACACTACCAAATATAGATATACCCTTTATTTTGACCACGGATTCGAGTGCTATTGCAATTGGAGGCTGCCTAATGCAAGAAGTGCAAGGGGTGAGGCATCCTATACTGTACGTAAGCCGGAAGCTGAACAAGGCAGAGACCCATTATTCCACGGTGGAATTGGAGGCATTGAGTCTACTATTTTGTATACGCCGATTATCTAAGTTCCTCTTAGGTTCCCATTTTGTTGTGTTAACCGATAACTCGCCATTGTTGGTACTTAAGCAAGGTGTTCCTAAAAACCATCGTTTACAAAGATGGAGTCTTCTTCTTCAAGATTTCGACTTCGAAATCCGCCATATCAGAGGCACTGACAACATTATTGCTGATATTTTATCGCGGCAAACGAATGCACCATCAGACTAACATTAGGCACATTAATAATTTGCCATACAAGAAGCTGTGATATTTTATTCTGTGACATAGAACAGTGTACCTCTACACCTGCTAGAGAACTTTCATTTAGAAGTAATATCACCCAATTGAATAGGTTACGTATAACACCCACGAACATGAAACTTTCAGAACCCTATACTACCAATTACCAAAGCTCTATAAACATTCCGAACGAGACATTATCTGTGAAATAATTTCAACCAGTGAACTGACAGTGATCATGAAAGCAGTAAGAACACTGTGTACTCGACATTAAGAACATTGTATATTTGCTGTTGCTGAGACAGTGATCATGAAAGCAGTAAGAACACTGTGTACTCGACATTAAGAACATTGTATATTTGCTGTTGCTGAGAAACTATGCAAACAGCCGGAATAGAATGACGTTGATTACAACATGCAAGAGACAGCCATATTAACCGTTAACATTCATGGCACGACACACGGACATCAGGAGGACAACGCACACATCATCGTTGGATTTAGTTAATTAGTTAATTAATTTAGTAGTATTTAATATG
This sequence comes from Cepaea hortensis, assembly GCA_963921405.1. NCBI lineage: Eukaryota > Metazoa > Mollusca > Gastropoda > Stylommatophora > Helicidae > Cepaea > Cepaea hortensis. The sequence goes on along the minus strand of OY992876.1, from coordinate 495,482 downwards.
TAGTATACTTGAATTGAATTATGTATATAAAATATGCCAACCTGTAACTTGTATATTTTCTACCATAATATTACAGGTATTTCCACTCATAAGCGAAATATCCTTCCTAAGCAATTTTCTCTATTTAAATTATAAACCATTTTTTGAATACTCGTACAAAAAGTACTTATTATCTAAAAGGGAACATATCGCCTAATCCGTTTTTTCTAAGGGCAATAAGACTTACCTCAACTTTACTTAGATATTTTAACGAAATACTATTTTGTATGAAAGATGTGTGAATGACAGGGTGAATGAATTAAATGGGAGAGTGATATACTGAGCGGACAAATTGTACGCAAAACGTATTTATTTTAACTTGTCTGCGTCTTTTATGTAAAATGTGTTACTTGTCTAAATTGTTGATACATGTTTAGTATTTAAGACACTACATCTAAGCGCCACTGCTTGGAATGCCCGGTCATGCATTACACACAGTGGGGTAATTCATGACAAACGATATCCCAACTCGTGACGCTTGGAGATAAACCATACATTGAGCACACACTTTATACAAAACTCAATACTGAACACTAACAATTAAAATACAGTCACTTTATTAGAAACAGCAACATATTAGTCAATACACTAACAAGCCAACAGGGACACATGTAGTCAGATGGGATAAAACAACAGCATAACTACATATTCAGCATTATACAACATACGAAAATAAAAGTGTATCCAAATGCACACACAGGACAAGATTTGCATGTGCACTTAATTAGCCAAGACTTTTGTCTTGTTAATACTCTATTACACAGAGTTTAATTATCTTGGTATCAATGGGATACTTGAGAAGGGCGGGTTGTATAAACAACTAGGAAACGTCACGTAACTTCGGTCAGATAAGCATTTTTAAGGACACAGAAGAGAGAAACCTCTTCAGCAAATCATCGTGAAGTGGTGTATCGGAGAATACATGAGTGTTGATGCAGACATGTAGGTTGCCAAGTTACTATCCACCAAACTACAAACACCGACTTTATGTGATTCTGTGACAGAATTAGTACAAAACTAATTACCTTATAATAACCCATCTAATCAGGGGGAAGAGGGGGACTCCTGTCACAGCCTCACATAGGGGCGGTAACCGACATAAAGTAAGAGACACTGGCGAAGGACTACAACTCCCGCTCAAGGGAAAGAAGTGAGTCACTCGAGGGCTTGAGTAATCCAGAGCCTTCTCGAAGGACTGGTCAGTGGGTCCACTGTCCCGTGGACACTGATGTGGCCCGCCTATTACGGGGTCCACGAGAAACTCGGATAGAGTTACCACCCGTGTCGGATTGCGACACGTGTGAAAGGGCAGAGACAGACTGGACATCGAGGAAGCAACAGGGCTTACCTTAGAGGGACTTGATAGTTCAGACCCATGTGTATTTAGGGGTCGTAGACATATGCTAGATCAGTGGTTCTCAACCGGTGGGGAATTTCAGGGTTTCCAGGGGGGGGGGGGGGGGGGGGAATGAAGACCATTTCAAGATCGTGTTAATACAAGAACCGATTACTTGACATAGTTTTACCCTTCATACTTTACAGTTATGTATGTCTCATCCTTCTAAACCTCATTTTATAAACCAAGTAGACCCACAAATCATGTTTTATGTGGATGTCTAGACTTGTTTTAGTATATGCTATTACATTTACCTTCCATTATTACGTATACTGTGTAGGGGTGGGGGGATTTTTTGATAGGAAATATGAAAGGGGGGGGGGATGACTTTCTGAAAATACGGTGAAGGGGGGAACGGGCCAAATTTTTGATAGGAAGGGGGGAATGGCGTTCTGAAAATATGGTGAAGGGGGGAATGGGCCAAAAAAGGTTGAGAACCACTGTGCTAGATAGTTGCTTAGAATTGTTTGTTATAATCATGTGTGATGTACAACCTCTGTGATACGCAACTTGTCGAGTGCGGGCTTGTTAAAACCCACTTCGCCAGCGCACTGTATATATTATATAAATAAATGTTGCTATATTGTATCTCACGGAGTTTGTTGCCTGTATGAGCCCGAGTCCAGATCCCCTTGCGATCTAAGACTGTGACAAGGGTGCAATCAAGTTTGATGGGGCAACTTCTGAAGAGTTTGAAATCAAGAGTGGAGTTAAGCAAGGTTGTGTACTAGCTCCCACCCTCTTTGGAATATACTTTTCTCTTCTACTGAAATATGCCTTTCGTGATCAGGATGGTGGTATATACATTCACTCACGTTCAAATGGCGGCCTCTACAATGCTCAGAAATTGAAGGCCAAGACCAATATTACGAGTGTACTGATCAGAGAGTTGCTTTTTGCAGATGATGCTGCAATTACGACCCACTCTGAGGAAGAATTGCAATGTTTACTATCTGCATTCTCCAATGCTTGTTCTGAATTTGGTTTAACAATTAGCAAAAAGAAGACACAGATTATGTCACAAGGTGCACATGGGGTACCATCAATCTTTATTGACGACGCCGAACTAGAGATGGTTGACCATTTTACATATCTAGGATCAGTGGTAAATAGCAAATTATCCCTAGATCAGGAAATCAACATCCGGATTGGTAAGGCAGCAACAACAATGAACAGGTTAAGAAAAAGAGTCTGGGAGAACAGGAAGCTTACTGCCAAAACAAAAGTCTTTGTCTATCAAGCCTGTGTCCTTAGTACTCTTCTTTATGGCAGTGAAACCTGGACAACTTACACACACCAAGATAAACGTTTAAACAGCTTTCATATGCGGTGTCTGCGAAGAATTCTTGGTATTAAGTGGCAAGATAAAATCACAAATACTGAAGTATTGGAAAGATCTGGTTGTGTGACGGTTTATTCCATGCTCAGTCTTCGTAGACTTAGATGGATAGGACATCTTAGGAGGATGGATGATGGTAGAATACCAAATGACATCTTTTTTCATGAATTACAGATGGGTAAGAGATCTCAGGGTCGACCTCTACTACGATACAAAGATGTGTGTAAGCGGGACATGATTGATACAGGTATTGATAATGCACATTGGGAGCATGTCGCCGCTGAACGTGTTGCATGGAGGGCAAACATTAGAAATGGAATAAAGACAAAGGAGAAAATTATTGCAGATAAGTCACACACCGAGAGTGTGAAACGTAAGATGATGCATGATGGTGGAAATGACCAAGTGTTCACATGCACCCACTGTGAACGGACATTTACAGAGCGAATTGGCCTTATCAGTCACATTCGCTACCGCCATGGGTAAAAGTTATTATGCCTTTTTAAAGCACAAACTATCGTCTGTCAAGGCGGCAAGGTGCCAATGATATATATATATATATATATATATATATATATATATATATATATATATATATATATATATATATATATATATATATATATATATATATATAATCTGTATAACATATGATAGCAGAAGTGAAATAGAAATCAAAAAGAGAATAGGAATGGCCAAAAATGTTTTCAACGGCATGAAATCAGTACTAACAACTAGAGAGATTAATCCATGCATCCATCATGTGCATTGCCGGTAAGCGTGGTCAGTCATGTTTTGCCATCTCACTCGATCACCAGAGTCGTGGATCAGCTCCGTTTTCCTTCTCGACCATACCACGTGGCCAAGCCATCTAGGTATTTACTTCTCGGTCTTCCCCTTGGTCACTTCCCTTCAATCTTACCAAGTTCGACATGTCATTTTTTCTCATAACATGCACAAACAATTTTGACTGTCTACGTCTAATGACTCTAATCAGTTTATGATCTTCACTTGTTTCTTGAAGGACCTGTTCATTGGTTTTTTTCTGTCTGTCCATGGTATTCTTTGCATTTTCTTCAGAAACCACGTTTCCACAGCCATCAGCTGTTTTTCAGCTTGACTGCTTATTGTCCACGCTTCACATCCATACACAAGTATAGGTTCTATTTAGCACTTCAACACTCTTTTTCTCGTTTCAATTGACATCTTTTAATTGGTCAGTATGTTTTTCATCTTGCAAACGGCTACCTTCGCAATGGCAATTCTTGTTCTAATCTCTTCAAAGCATCTCCCATCAGATGTAATGATTGTGCCGAGATAACTGTATTGATTCACTTGCTTAAGAATATGCCTATCTACTCGTATATTTCCGGCTTCCTGACCTAGAGGTTAGCGACTTTTCTCCGTAATTTCGTATACTCTCGTAAGTAACGTGACGACGGTGAGAATCAGCAGTGGTTAATCTTTACTGAATCATATTTACGGGGTATGTGAGCCGGCCGCTCAGAAAGCAATGGCAAACTACTGAGCGTAATCTTGCCAAGAAATCAACAATCAGCTGAAAGATGCTGATGTTGACAGCAATGTCCTGTAAAGGATATGCAAATAATTTAATTTAATTTAACTCGTATATTACATTGTGGTATTTCCTTCTTCCCAGTGACGACCATAATCTGTGCCTTCTTAATATTCAGTTCTAACCCTAGTTGTTCACTGTGTGCAACAACCGCATTTACTAAATTTTTCAGGGCCTGTTCATTGTCTGCAATCAAGACTGTATCATCTGCATATCTAATGTTATTGATGCATCGTCCCCCAATGTTGATTCCTTCCATATCTTCTATATTTCTGAAAATATTTTCACTGTACAGGGAAAAAAAGATCTGGAGACATTACACATCCCTGTCTCACACCTCTTTTAATAGGTTGATATTGTCCTACATCGTTATCAATTCTGATGGCAGCTTGTTGTTTCCAATATGTTTTTTACAAGTCTAAGGTCTTTTCCATCAATTTGTAGATCTTCAAGCATCCTTATCATGTCGACATGTCTCACTTTATCGAAAGCCTTTGTGTAGTCAATAAAGCAAAGATATAGATCTGTGTTTATTTCTACAATATGATTTCTTCGGGATTGCAATAAATATAGAATTACATAATTCACGAGGTATATCTCCAATATCGTATATTGCGTTCAGCAGTCTGGTGACTTGGTCTATTCCATAATCTTCTAAGGCATTGATCATTTCTATTGTGATGTTGTCTGTACCCGGGGTCTGGTCAGTTTTCATATGAATAAGAGCATTCTGAACTTCCATCTTCAAAATTGATGGTCCTTTGGCAGCGTCCTGGGAACATGATAGAAAGGACATATCCCAGAGACAGGACATAGTAGACGGGACATGGGACTAATAGACAGGACAGTACAGGACAGTTTACCCTTGGACTGTATTACGTGAGACAACAGTCAGTAATGGACGGACTGGCCTAAGGTGATGGACAAAACGAGATCCCTTTCCAGAGACGCACTGCATACCACGACTAGCCTAAGATGACACGGGGACCCTGAGACGGCACACGGTCAGCGACCACGTGATGCTAAACCCAGGACGAAACCTAGGGAGACGAGACTGGACTGTGAATGAGAGAAGACGTGTCCGTGTGTTGGCTAGAGCGAGTGGACTGTATAAGAACTACAAATGTTTAATAGCACTGAGAGCGTTACTGTATGATACTGCGTGTGCGCTAGTTTGTGTGAACTAAGATACTATTGTGTAAGCGAGCGAGCGCATTGCTGATTGATACTCAGATTGTATTATATGTAAATTGCTTAATATTAATCTATGATCGCTGTAGCAGTCTGCGCTTGGTATAGTTTTTGCGACTTTTAAGGCATTTCGAAATCTTCTGTTGATGAGGATGTAATCAATCTGATTTTAGATCTTATGATCAGGACTCCTCCATGTCCATAATCTCCTTGGGTGTTGTTGAAACCAGGTGTTTCTAATAATCAAATCTTGCTCTTTTGCCCACTGTACAAGTCTACAACCTCTTTCATTCTGTTCCCCTAGTCCATACTTGCCTACTATGCATCCGTCCTGTTGATTTCCAACTTTGGCATTCAAGTGAACCATTATGATATTTACTTCAGGATTCTTGCATTTCTTGAAGGCTTTCTCCAAATCACTATAAAATTCATCAATGCTGTCATCACTACTGTCTGCTGTTGGTGCATAAACTTGTATGGCGTTGACATTAAAAGGTCTTCCACTCAACTTTACCAGTAACACTCTGTCTGATACAGTTCAATATCCTTTGATCGATTTTGCTCTCTCTGTATCCATTATAACTGCTACTCCTCTCTGTTGTTTCTCTCCACCAGAATAGATTATTCTATATTCCTCAGATGTCATCATGCCCATTCCTGTCCATCTGGTCTCACATACACTTAACAGGTTAATATTTAATCTTCTTATTTCATTCTTAATGTTATCAAATTTTCCATCCCCACTCATAGTCCTTACATTCCAAGTTCCTACTTTCAATATTGATATTCTTTTGCACACAGTCGCCTGATGACGGTCTGGAGTCACCTAGTGCACATGACTACCCCTACAGGGCGAGGAGGCTCCTATACATTCATTGGCACCTTGCCGTCTTGACAGACGATAGTTTGTGCTTTAAAAAGGCATAATAACTTTTAACTATGGCGGTAGCGAGTGTGACTGATAAGGCCAATTTGCGCTGTAAATGTCCGTTCACATTGGGTGCATGTGAACACGTGGTCATTTCCACCATCATGCACCATCTTACGTCTCAAACGCTTGGTGTGTGACTTTTCTGCAATAATTTTCTCCTTTGACTTTATTCCATTTCTGATATTTGCCCTCCATGCAACACGTTCAGCGGCGACTTGCTCCCAATGTGCATTATCAATGCCTGTATCAATCATGTCCCGCTTACACACATCTTTGTATCGTAGTAGAGGCCGACCCTGAGATCTCTTACCCATCTGTAATTCACCAAAAAAGATATCCTTTGGTATTCTACCATCATCCATCCTCCTAAGATGTCCTATCCATCTAAGTCTACGAAGACTGAGCATGGAATAAACTGTCACACAACCTGATCTTTCCAATACTTCAGTATTTGTGATTTTGTCTTGCCACTTAATACCAAGAATTCTTCGCAGACACCGCATACGAAAGCTGTTTAAATTGTTCTCTTGGTGTGAGTAAGTTGTCCAGGTTTCACTGCCATAGAGAAGAGTACTAAGGACACAGGCTTGATAGACAAGGACTTTTGTTTTGGCAGTAAGCTTCCTGTTCTCCCAGACTCTTTTTCTTAACCTGTTCATTGTTGTTGCTGCCTTACCAATCCGGATGTTGATTTCCTGATCTAGGGATAATTTGCTATTTACCACTGATCCTAGATATGTAAAATGGTCTACTATCTCTAGTTCAGCGTCGTCAATAAAGATTGATGGTACCCCATGTGCACCTTGTGACATAATCTGTGTCTTCTTTTTGCTAATTGTTAAACCAAATTCAGAACAAGCATTGGAGAATGCAGATAGTAGACATTGCAATTCTTCCTCAGAGTGGGTCGTAACTGCAGCATCATCTGCAAAAAGCAACTCTCTGATCAGTACCCTCCTAATTTTGGTCTTAGCCTTCAATCTCTGAGCATTGTAGAGGCCGCCATCTGAGCGTGAGTGAATGTATATACCACCATCCTGATCACGAAATGCATATTTCAGTAGAAGTGAAAAGTATATTCCAAAGAGGGTGGGAGCTAGTACAGAACCTTGCTTAACTCCACTCTTGATTTCAAATTCTTCAGAAGTTGCACCATCAAACTTGATTATACCCTTCATGCCTGTGTGGAACGATTCCACAATGGACAGAAGAGTTGGTGGGCAGCCAATCTTCTTTAGTGCCTTGAACAGACCCTCACGACTGACCAAATCAAATGCCTTTGTGAGATCGATGAAGGCAATAAACAGTGGTTGATTCTGTTCACGGCATTTTTCTTGCATTTGTCGCAATGAGAATATCATATCAGTGGTAGACCGGTTCTGTCGAAAGCCACACAGGCTCCTATAGAGCACCCATTTATTTACGCCGTTTCTCTGATTATCGAGATCCTCTGCTACCGTCGTGAAGCTGGAGACCATAACCTACAACTATCTGTCGGCTGCTCTTCAACTTCACCCTCCACCTGCACCCATGGCTTCACGTAACCCTGATCGGGGGGCTAAACGGGTACTCCACCTTGCCCAAGAGATTAATAGCGCATTAAAAATGAGAATTGTCAAATGCTACGTAAATTCAATGCTACTGTAATACGCGGAAGCCTGGGCATTGAACAAGCAACTAGAAAGTCGCATAGAAGCCCTGGAGATGTGGATATACAGACGAATATGTCATATTTCATGGAAACAAAAACAATCAAATGCAGAGGTTCTAGAAAAACTGGAAACGAAGAGAGAGTTGATGAAAGAAATAAAGAGGAGGCAAGTGAAATAGTTTGGCCACGTTAAAAGACATGATACTTTTATAAAAACCATACTGGAAGGCAAGGTTGAGGGCAAACGAGCAAGAGGTAGACAACGATACAAGTGGGAAGATAACATCAAGAGATGGACGATCATCAGATTGACAGAATGCACAATCAAGGCGAGAGACAGACAATGTTGAAGATCCATTGCAGCCAACCTACATTGTGGAGACGGCACCAGATTGATTGACTGATGTCTGATATATGTGGTGTATATGTGTAGACATATGTCTGATATATATGATGTATATGTGATCTGTTTGTCAAGAGATATGTCTGATATATATATATATAAATGTGTGTGTGTATGTGTGTGTATGTGTGTGTGTGTGTGTGTGTGTGTGTGTGTGTGTGTGTGTGTGTGTGTGTGTGTGTGTGAAGATATTTGTCAGGTCAGTGTTATCATTTGTCATTGTGTTTTTGCACGCTGACCAAGTATGTAGTCGCCAGGTCAGTGTTGTCATTTGTCATTGTGTTCTTGCCATGGTGACCAAGCCTGTAGTTGCCAGGTCAGTGTTGTCATTTGTCATTGTGTTCATGTCACGCTGCCCAAAGCTCTAGTCGCCAGGTCAGTGTTGTCACTGTGTTCATATCACGATGCACAAAGCTCTATTCGCCAGGTCAGTGTTGTCATTTGTCATTTTGTTCTTGCCATGGTGACCAAGTATGTAGTCGCCAGGTCAGTGTTGTCATTTGTCATTGTGTTCTTGCCATGGTGACCAAGCCTGTAGTTGCCAGGTCACTTTTGTCACTTGTCATTGTGTTCATGTCACGCTGCCCAAGGATCTAGTCACCAGGTCAGTGTTGTCACTTGTCATTGTGTTCATGTCACGCTGCCCAAGGCTCTAGTCGCCAGGTCAGTGTTGTGATTTGTCATTTTGTTCTTGCCATGGTGACCAAGTATGTAGTCGCCAGGTCAGTGTTGTCATTTGTCATTGTGTTCATGTCATGGTGACCAAGCCTGTAGTCGCCAGGTCAGTGTTGTCATTTGTCATTGTGTTCATGTCATGGTGACCAAGCCTGTAGTCGCCAGGTCAGTGTTGTCATTTGTCATTTTGTTCTTGCCATGGTGACCAAGTATGTAGTCGCCAGGTCAGTGTTGTCATTTGTCATTGTGTTCTTGCCATGGTGACCTAGCCTGTAGTTGTCAGGTCACTTCGCCAGGTCAGTGTTGTAATTTGTCATTTTGTTCTTGCCATGGTGACCAAGTATGTAGTCGCCAGGTCAGTGTTGTAATTTGTCATTGTGTTCATGTCATGGTGACCAAGCCTGTAGTCGCCAGGTCAATGTTGTCATTTGTCATTGTGTTCATGTCATGGTGACCAAGCCTGTAGTCGCCAGGCCAGTGTTGTCATTTGTCATTTTGTTCTTACCATGGTGACCAAGTATGTAGTCGCCAGGTCAGTGTTGTCATTTGTCATTGTGTTCTTGTCATGGTGACCAAGCCTGTAGTCGCCAGGTCACTTTTGTCACTTGTCACTGTGTTCATGTCACGCTGTCCAAGGCTCTAGTCGCCAGGTCAGTGTTGTCACTTATCACTGTGGTCATGTCACGCTGCACAAGGCTCTATTCGCCAGGTCACTTTTGTCACTTGTCACTTTGTTCATATCACGCTGCACAAGGCTCTAGTCGCCATGTCACTTTTGTCACTTGTCACTGTGTTCATGTCACGCTATGACAATAACAAACATAAGACATGACAATAAAAAATATGAGACATAACAATAACAAACATGAGACATTACAATAACAAACATAAAACATGACATTAACAAACATAAGACATGACAATAACAAACATGAGACATGGCAATAACAAACATGAGACATGCGGACAATAACAAACACAAGACAAACGAATAAGAAACTCGAGAAATGGACTAACCTCGTGTCCTATGCTTCGAGTTCTCTATGATATTCTTATACTTGTCTGAATATAACAAGTAAGCTCCAAATGCATCGTTGGCCGGTTCAGCTGTGTCTCCATTGATGCTGTCAAATACAGAGACATGCTAGACCAGGGGTGTCAAACTCAATCGCTTAGCGGGCCAAAACTCAAATCACACGTAAAGTTGCGGGCCGAACAGGATAAACATTCAATAAGCCGAAAATTAAATTTATTTTTTTTAAACATTAATATAAATTAAAACATAAAAAAGTTTTAATAATATAAAATCATTGGTAAACACATTTGGACTCTTATGTAAGTTTGTCAGAGCACGATGTTTGGCATCTTTTCTTGGCTACAAGTTCGTTTATGTTGGGAGTAATGTTCTGTGTCATTGAGATTCTCATTATGGACTGCAAGTGTTCATCAGTGAGACGACTCTTGTGTAATATATTGTTAATCCTCATCACAGAAAACAGCTGCTCACACAGATATGTGCTATAGTCTGTCCAGAAATGAATGCCGTCATTCACGATCAATTATTATGAAAACTGTCTGTTGCATCGTTATGAAATTTTTCCTGCCGTCTTATATTTACTCCCACCTAAGGAATATGTCTTTGATAGGTCCAAAAGCAACTTAAATCTTCGAAAGCGGCGACATTTCTTTGATGTTTTTGCGAAAATGTAGTGAATTCACAATAACGAACTGGTCTTACAGTAAAGCACGACATTTATGGTAACGACACAAGTACAAGGCGTAGCCAGATTCGTATGGGAGTGGGTGCAATAAAACAAGTAGCTTAAATGTCGACAGGGTTGACTGCATTCCACCGGGTTTTTATCCAATATGGCTCAGTCTGTTTCCGCAGTGCGGAAAGTGTCGCACAAAGCACTAACTCCGTAGCTCCAGCGACGACCCTAGGGAGTCTTCGAAAAGATGCATTCGTGAAATGAAGGACGCGGCCCGCAATCAAACATACAACCTTCGGAGCCCGAGTCAGACGGCTTGACCACTTCACCACGGAGACTCCCAAGAGGGCTGCAATATGTAATATTAATAAAGACAGAGAATTTACAGAGGCATGGAGTAAATAATGTGTAAATTGACAGGAAAGTAGAAGGAATATATTTCTTACCTTATTTTTCATTTCCTTCTTGTTTCTTCAGCTGCTGGTTAATAATGTGTACACAAGTATTCATGTTACTAGGATGCATTTAGCTTTTTATATTGAGTTCGTGAAAGCTTCCAAATAGCTGTGCGTTAATGTGCGTATGGAGTGACCAGATAAGATACCGCAATTTAGTCATCATGTGCCCATTTTTAAGGATCTGTTCAGCTGTCTGTGTAGTTTGTTCACACGTACACATGGGTGACAGACCCGCTTTGAGTCTTCGTGAAAGATTGTCTACTCTGCTGTTTACTGTTCAGAGACGGAACATGATTACCTGTTTTGCACTATGAAAATAGTTGTCAGTGTCTCTGTAGTGGGCTTTCTTCTTAACAACCAAGATGTTGGTCCTCTTTTCATTGAAGATTATAAATTGATTCGTATGCACGTGTGTTGTCCCCTAATTTGACAACGTGTTTGCTCTCACGTTTCTTGTTATGCCATAATATGTCAGTTTCCACCGCAATATTATTCTTCTGTTGGTATTCAATGAGTTTAGTGTGTTTTTAGTTTCAATACCAGTTGTCTGTCACCGCTGGGGGCTTGCCGAATTGAAAATTCATCACTGTGGAATACAAACTGTTGCCATTGACATTGTGCTGATGCTGTAATGTTTAGGGCCTGCAATTCGTCTGAATAGTGGAGCAAAATATCCCAGTAAATGTGCACGTGGATTAAGGTCTGCGATCTGCTCAGACCTTAGTCTGTGTCGGACGATTCCAGTAGGTTGATGACTGCTATCGGTTGCATAAAATTCAATCCATCCTTTCTCTAATAGTCCTCTTCCTCTTTCAACACTTGGTATTCACATTTTTTCCAGCAACTTTTATCAATATTTAATAGCGCGGACTGGGTTAGTATCTTGACGTCAGACAATTTGAATGTAGTATTGGCAGCTGCCACCTGTCCTTTAATTTTAGCCTACATAAGTTCTATAGGGTTTAAATTAGAATGATACGGCGGAAGTCTCAAGCACCCATGGCCATGCTCTTCTATCAACTTGTCGATTTGATATTTCTTGCTTTTTGCGCCTGTTTCACAAGGGACAACAACTGTAGCTTGAAATATGTTTCTGGAAATGGTATATTTTCCCTTCGGAGCCATATCTTTATTGCTTCCTTTGTGCTCGATGCCGAAGGTATTTTGTTTTTTTGGGCAACAACATTGTGATATGATGCATTGTCCATGATTAGACAAGACAGTCTATCAAGGGATGGAAGTACTGTATTCTCGAGCTAATCTCTAAATACATTATCATTCATCTCATTATGATAATCCCTATTGTCTGTATGCTTTGATACGAACATGTGTCCAGCATTCTGTAGTAAGCCATTATGAGTACTACCAGCATGGGATATACCAAACGCTGTCCTTTACTACTGGGCACATATCGCTTTATCTTTCCATCCATTGATTGTCATTTTTTTCCACGCCACATCCAAATACACTATGTCATAATTTTCTTTGCGCATTTCCCTTATTTCACGTAGGTTACTGCTTCTCATGGCTCCTAGATGCGGTTGCTCGCAAATGATATTTCTACCTCCCTTGTACTTTCTAAAGGTGAAGCCTAATGTCCGTATAATTTTCCACAAATTTGTTTTGGATAGCTCTATGTTATTGTTCTTTCTCAACTAAACCCTAAGTTTTCCTACAGTCACTGTTTCTTTGGCACCCAGCATTTTTATAATAGCTCACCTTATGACATCCTGTCAAAGCCGTCTACAATTGCCTTTCTACCTATCGTTTGCTTATCGCGTGTTGGTTTCATTCCAGATTCTTGCACCCATCGACGAAATGACAGTTTACTCAAACCCAATGCATGCACCGTTCCTTTTTTCGGGATTTGTAACAGTTTGAAACAGTTTCCTGCGATCAGTTTCTTGTCAACAAATTTGTGAACAACTTCATAGCGATGCTTTGAAGTGTACAGAATTTCACATTCAATCCCATTGAACAATATTCACACATTCAGATGTTAGCGATAACTGGTAAGATTTTAAAAAAAAATAATAATCAGGATTCATGAAAGTACCCACATTTTGACGACACCTCTGAACACTCCCATTTTATTTGATTATGTGGTTGTTTCGGGATTTGAAATTTAAATATTGAGCACAACCCACTACTGGCAACGCCGATCGCATTCTGATATGAACCTAAGGCCTATCCACGTCAATATGGAAGCACTATACTCGAGTTTCGCCCTCATTTGAGCTCGTCAGTAGTGCATATCCCTGACCGGATCCGGAAACAGTCCCGGATCACGCGTGTGAAGCGGGTGTGTAACCACGCGGCACACACTGGACACACCAAATTATCACAACAGAATATCACAACGCTACCCATCGTAGGCTATGCTCAAGATTGCCCAATCGCCGCGACCGACGTCCGTCAATCGATGGGACCCGAACGATCAGGACTTCTCACTGGCAAGGAACACCAGGCCTCCTAAATCCAGTGAGCAATAATCAATTGATTATGTGGTTGTTTCGGGATTTGAAATTTACATATTGAGCACAACCCACTACTGGCAACGCCGATCGCATTCTGATATGAACCTAAGGCCTATCCACGTCAATATGGAAGCACTATACTCGAGTTTCGCCCTCATTTGAGCTCGTCAGTAGTGCATATCCCTGACCGGATCCGGAAACAGTCCCGGATCACGCTTGTGAAGCGGGTGTGTAACCACGCGGCACACACTGGACACACCAAATTATCACAACAGAATACCACAACGCTACCCATCGTAGGCTATGCTCAAGATTGCCCAATCGCCGCGACCGACGTCCGTCAATCGATGGGACCCGAACGATCAGGACTTCTCACTGGCAAGGAACACCAGGCCTCCTAAATCCAGTGAGCAATAATCAATTGATTATGTGGTTGTTTCGGGATTTGAAATTTAAATATTGAGCACAACCCACTACTGGCAACGCCGATCGCATTCTGATATGAACCTAAGGCCTATCCACGTCAATATGGAAGCACTATACTCGAGTTTCGCCCTCATTTGAGCTCGTCAGTAGTGCATATCCCTGACCGGATCCGGAAACAGTCCCGGATCACGCTTGTGAAGCGGGTGTGTAACCACGCGGCACACACTGGACACACCAAATTATCACAACAGAATATCACAACGCTACCCATCGTAGGCTATGCTCAAGATTGCCCAATCGCCGCGACCGACGTCCGTCAATCGATGGGATCCCATTTTAATCCCATTTTAATCCCATTTTAAATTGCGCGGGGTTCTTGGCATAAGGCCAATCTCGTGAACCACAAGGAAACTAACCATTCAACGCCAATGTTTCCGTGTGAAACTGTAATACTTCTAATAATGTGCCCTTCATCTCTGGTCCGTAAATTATATACCACATATAAACAAACTTTGAAATCTGCTGTACAATCTCCAGAACAAAATGGTTTTTTTTTTTTTTTTTGGGGGGGGGGGGGTGAACATAATAATAAGGTTATATGCTAAATCTCATAATTTTCCCTCAGTTGGTTACTGAGATATGGATTTTTATATGGAGGCAAACAAATGTGAATGCACTATACAAAACATGCTCAAGGTTCGAGCCGCATGTAGATGAAGCCGGCGCATCTCTTCAGGAATGAAATGAGTGAACTGTGAGGCCCCAATGTGTCGTACTTTGCCTTTAGTGTCCCATTACACTGCAGCTCTATTAACTCCATCTGCAAATTTACAGGTGCAGTTTCCACATCTATGGTAAATGGATTACGAAACAGCTCGAAATTAATTTTATGTGCTTCAAAGTCACTAAAGCGCCATGCGAACTAGCTAAGTTTTTCAGCAAAGTGTGTATTGGGAAACATCATAACATTGACTTGGTTTAACATTGCTTGGCATCAAGAAAAGTGAGACAGGTTGCCTTGATGCATGTGTGTCTCCTATAAGCGCAGTTTCACTTGAAATGCGTTCACCGCATCATGTGTATCAGTGATAAAGTGATCCCGTCCCTGGAGCTGCAGGTTCAAGTCGTTGAGATTAGTGATTATATCAGACAGAAACGCCAACTCACATTTCCAAATTTTATTCCTAAAAACTGTGGAATCGTTTCCTTTATTGTCCGTGAATTAGCAAATTTCCTCAATCAGCTGGAAAAATCTACTGAGAACTTTTCCCCGACTTAGCCACTTCACTTCTGTTTAATAAGGCATGTCGCCGACCGCCGACTCTATTTCCTGCAATAAAAGACTGAAATTGGCTGTAATTTAAACATTTCGCTCTGATAAAGTTGTCGGTTTGAGTTACAGTACATCTTCCATGTTGAGGACTTTACCACACAGCGATCATTGGTGTATGATACAGTGATATGCTATCAATTCATAAGTACAGTTCTCCTGCATCTTTAACCGCATCCTTCCACTAGTCCACTTTTTGCGCCACTCTTCGCCGGTGCTCCATCTGTTGTCAGTCCAGTGAGTTTGTCCCAAGGCAGGTTCATGTTGGTTAAACTTTGACATACGTTGTCAAAAATTTCTTTTCCTATCGTTGTCCCATGCATGGATTTCATGTCCAATATTTCTTCTGTAACATTCAAACTGGAGTCTACTCCACGGATGAAGATGGCGAAGTGTGCAGTGTCAGTCGTGTCATTACTTTCATCGACAGCACGGGAGAATGCAACAAAGTCTTTGCCTTTTTCGATCAGATGTGTTTTCACATCAGTGGCCATCTCACAAACCCGATTAACAACTGTATTTCTGCTAAGGCTTACCTTTGCAAACATCTGCTTTTTGCCTGATCACAAGACACCACACACTTTCATCATGCAGCACTTCAGAAACTATCTTTCTGTAAATGGTCGGCCTGATTTTGCAATCTCCTTCGTCACAATAAAACTTGCTTTCACAGCAGCTTCAGTTTGTGATTTTGCTTTTGTGAAAAACATCTGCTGTGATGTTAGATGCCTCTTCAGTTCTTCTATCTTCTGTAGCTTCTGCTCTGCATTCAAGCTGTTTAACTTGTCTTGATGTTTAGTCTCGAAGTGCCGTCTCAGATTATATTCTTTGATCACAGTCACATTATCTCCACAAATTAGACACACACGTTTACCGCCAATACCAGTAAACATATATTCAGCCTCCCAGCGGCTTTGAAAGGCTCTGTTTTCAGAATCAACTTTTCTCATGGTCATTTTAAAAGCTAGTTTTGATTTTAAAAAGACTGTACATCTACCGACAGACGCTTCATTGATATCAGGTTAGCTGTAGCAGCTGTAGCCATTGCGAAGGTAGCCTTTTGCAAGATGAAAAACATACTGACCAATAAAAAGATATCAATTAAAACGAGAAAAAGAGTGTTGAGGTGCTACATAGAACCTATACTTGTGTATGGATGTGAAGCGTGGACAATAAGCAGTCAAGCTGAAAAACAGCTGATGGCTGTGAAAATGTGGTTTCTGAGGAAAATGCAAAGAATACCATGGACAGACAGAAAAACCAATGAACAAGTCCTTCAAGAAACAAATGAAGATCGTAAACTGATTAGAGACATTAGACGTAGACAGTCAAAAATTTTTGGGCATGTTATGAGAAGAAATGAATTGGAGAACTTGGTGACAACTGGCAAGATCGAAGGGAAGAGACCAAGGGGAAGACAGGGAAGTAAATACCTGGATGGTTTGACCACGTGGTATGGTCGAGACAGGAACACGGAGCTGATCCACGACTCTGGTGATCGAGTGAGATGGCAGAACATGACCGCCCACGCTTACCGGCATGGAACATGATGGATGGATGGATGGTAGCAGGAAAAGGTGATGTAATATCCGGGAACTACACTACTTTCATTTCTTATGCGCCAATCTAAAAGGAGCAACTGAACGTTGCTAGGTCACTAAAACGATGAACACCCACTCGTTACACAACTTTTATTTTCGCTTATTCTGATCGAAGAGAGAATGCTCTCAGGTTGCCTATCATTCGGCAAGGCTGCTAATTAGGGAATTCGATTTGCACTTTATATCTTGTCCATTAAAATATATTTGTGCCTAAAATTCTCTCTCAGGCCGAATATATTTGTACATCGGTCTAGGGCCCGATATGTTTGTACGCAGGGTCTTATGTGGCCCGCGAGCCTTGAGTTTGACACATGTCTGCTAGACGATACACCGCATTGATGCTGTCAAATATCATCATCATCATCATGTGCCATACCGATAATAAGCATGGGCGGTCATGTTTCGCCATCTCACTCGATCACCAGAGTCGTGGATCAGCTCAATGTTCTTGTCTTGACTATGCCACGTGGCCAAGACATCCAGGTATTTACTTCTCTGCCGTCCCCATGTTCTCCTCTCCGTGATCTTGCCAGTTGTCACCAAGTTCTCCAATTTATTTCTTTTCATTACGTGACCACAAAATTTTGACTACGTCTAATTTCTCTAATCAGTTTACTATTTTCATGTCTCTTGTAAGACTTGGTCATTGGTTCTTCTGTCTGTCCATGGTATTCTTTGCATTTTTCTCAGAGACAACAATTCCACAGCCATCATATGTTTTTTTCTGCCTGATTTCTCATTGTCCGCGCTTCAAATCCATTCAAAACCACAGGTTGTATGTAGCACCTGGCGATTCTTGTTCTAATCTCTTCAAGACTTCTCCCATCGGATGTTATGACTGTTCCTAGATAATTGTACCGATTCACTTGCTTAAGAATATCCCCATGTACTTGTATATTATATTGTAACATTTCCTTCTTCCTAGTGACGACCATAATCTGTGTCTTCTTACAATTTAATTCTAACCGCAGTTGTTCACTGTGTGCAACAACCGTATCTAATAAACGTTGCAGATCCTGCTCATTGTCTGCAATCAATACTCTATCATCGGTATTTCTATTGTTACTGTTATTGATGTTTCTTCCTCCAATGATGATTCCTTTCATATCTTCTATTTTTCTGAAAATATTTTCACTGTATAGGGAAACAAGATCTGGAGGCACATCCCTGTCTCACACCTCTCTTAATAGACTGATATTTACCTACTTCATTATCAATCCTTATGGCATCTTGTTGTTTCCACTATTTGTTTTTTTTTTTACAAGTCTAAGCTCTTTCCTATCAATTTGTAAATCTGCAAGCATGTCTATCATCGTGACATGTTTTACCCTATCGGAAGCATTTATGTGACATTGAGTCACTGAGTCACCGAGACACTGATTCACTAAGACATTGAGTCACTAAGACGTTAACTCACTGAGACATTGAGTCACTGAGACACTAAATCTCTGCGTTTTCCGAGACATTGAGTCACTGAGGTAACAGCACATGAGTATCTGGCGTGTCGAAAAACAGGCTCGTCTATGTAGATGAGTAAATAAGCCTCGGGAACACCCACAGACATCAAAAGCAGATTTACTGCTTTTTTGTGTCTGCACACACTGTCCAGTCTGATGCATTCTGAAAAGGAAATACCACATTGTCTTGGTACTTGTATCTATTCTCTTGGCCTTGTATCCATTCTGTCATCGTTTTGCGAGAATAGTTGCTCCCGGGATATTCTTTCCGAAATACCGCTAATAACAATCACTGAAGTATTCACTTACCTCAGTAACCTAAAAAACGCAATCTCATCTGGGTTAGATGGAATCAGCAACCGGATTATCTGTTGTGCTGCGCCAGTGATCTGTATATCACTAACCTATGTATATAATCAGTGTCTCACCAAAGGCCACTTTCCATCAGCTCTCGAAATCGCTAAAGTTTACCCTCTTTTTAAATCTGGTTCATTGGACAATGGTCTCCCAAACAATTACAGACCCATTTCCTTACTATCATCACAATCTAAACCACTAGAAAAACACATCCATCAAGTAACGTTACAGTATTTAGTTCACAACAAGCTTATTGTTGACAGTCAATCAGGATTTCGACCAAAATATTCTTGCCATACGGCCCAAACAAACATGATAGAAAATTGGCACTAGAATATAAACAACAGTCTATGCAGGAGAACTGTACTTATGAATTGATAGCATATCACTGTATCTCCCCACCCATATACACATCCTCATCCATCAACACACACCAACCACCCACACACACCCCACCACGCACATATACCCCACCCAAACACACCCGCCTTCCCACTCACACACACATCTCCCACCCATACACTCGTCTCTAACACACATCCACCCACTCACGTACTCATCCATCAACTACTCACACCCACACATCATCCACCCACCCATCAACACATGCATCTCTCATCTACCCTCCCACCCACACACACCCCAGCCACTCAGCCAAACACACATCCCCCATCCTCACATACATCCTTCATCCACCCGCACATCCCACACCTCCCCCATCCCACACAACACCCCACCCATAAACGCAACCCCCACACACACATCCCCTCACATGCATTCCGCATACACATCCCCGCCCACACATCTCTCACCCACACACACACACACACACAAATCTCCCCACCCACCCATCTACAAATATCCTCACCGCCCACACATACATCCTCCACCCACTCACATTTATCCCATCCACACTCACACACTCAGACCCACACAACTCTCTCTCTCTCTCTCTCTCTCTCTCTCTCTCTCTCTCTCTCATTATTACACAGACACACACACACACTCACACTCATTAACTCTCTCTCTCTCTCTCTCTCTCTCTCACTCATACTCCCTAACTCTCTCACCCACTCTACAGTGATGTACACGTGTTCATGTTATAAATTATAACATCAATTACTCACAATATATGGAATAGCATGTTACATAATATGCGTGCACTTAAATCTCTCTCTCTCTTTCTCTCTCTCTCTCTCTCTCTCTCTCTCTCTCTCTCTCTCTCTCTCTCTCTCTCTCTCTCTCTCTCTCTTCTCACCAACACACACCCATAGACACTCACAAACAATGCGCGCGCGCACACACACACACTAACAAATCCATTCTTCCACTGTCTGTCTCTCTCTCGTTCTCTCTCTCTCTCTCTCTCTCTCTCTCTCTCTCACACACACACACACACACACACACACACACACGCGCAATCACTATTTCACCCATTAAGTCACACTCCCCATCTTTCTTTTATTCAATATCACACTCTTTCACTCTCATTCACACACAGACAGACACACACCCTCTCGCTATCAAATACACACCCCTCGCTTACACACGAAAGCATATACACATACACACACAATATACACACGCAAATACACACGTATACCCACGCACACATACACACATCCACACCCATACACACATACTTACGCACACATACACACAAATACACACTCCCTCGCATACACTGCATGCATGCACACATAGACACAAACATACACATACATACTCGAACATACACATATATACACACTCACATACACATATATACACACTCACATACACACATATACACACGCACATACATATAAACACACACACACACACACGTGTACGCGCACATAAACACGCATATAAAAATACTTACACACACAAGCACACAGACAAAAACTTCAAACTCTAAATTCACACACATCACTTCAACTTCACATCGATAACATGCCAGTAGAAAATATAATCTGACAAATATTATCTGACAATCCTAGTCTGCATAAACGCCTTCAGTTAATACCACTCCGCAAACGCCAGCTTTTCAATAAGGCCAAACTAATTCACAAAATCCTACATCGGAATACCCCAAATTACCTTTGGCCATTGTTTAATTGCAATGCTAGACAAAGTAAACGATTAAATATATTACACATTCCGAAGTCTAGGATTGACTTAAACAAAACAAGCTTAACGTACTCTACAGCTCCGCTGTGGAACAATATTCCACAAGAAATCAAAGACATTAACAATCCCTATACATATAATCGCAAATTATTCGAACACTATCTCAGTACGGATTATCTTCCCCTTTAATAATAGAAATAAAAAAGTCGCTTAAAATTCGACAGGGTCGACTTCATTGCACCGGGTTTTTATCCCATATGGCTCGGTCTCTTTCAGCAGCACGGAAAGCGTCGCACAAAGCACGAACTCCGTAGCTTTAAACGACGACCCACAGGAGTCTCCGAAACATTTAACTCGTAAACCGAAGGACGTGGCCCGGAATCGAACCCACGACCTTCGGAGCACGAGTCAAACGGCTTAACCACTTCGCCACAGAGGCTCCCAAATATAGAAATAATAATAACAAAGCCCTAGTATAACAGCCATTCCACTTTTGTAGACAAGTATATTCCACATAGCTAATAACGAGTGTGTCAGGATCTTGCATTCAGCAAGAACTCAGGCTCAACGTGACACACGGTAACAACAATTCAAACACTTTATTCTCGCAACGCGCCCTTCACAATCAATGCATGCATCGCGCAATCACAATTCATCATACAATCAATACATGCAATCAATCAATACATAAATGCAATACACTTACAAGTCAATAACACAGGCGCTCAGTCTCCTACACTCGTAAAGGCTAGCTATCGATTCATGCTCAAACATTCAATTCATTGCAAGCCCCATTCAAACCGTCTGTCCGCTACGACATCCCAAGCCTGTCTGCTGAGCCGTTCAGCATTCTCGTCAGTCGGAGTAGAGTCCCCCTGCGTGATCCACAAGTTTCACGCTGGTACAGACTGACCAGCAACGGGCTTAGCGTTGCTCAGAGTTGAGCCTGGCTGGACTTCCCTGGCGCCGTCGAAGACGCCACGTTGTAACTAAAGTGTTTAACATCGCTCAGAGTTGAGCCCGGTTGCATTTGCCTGGCGTTGGTAAAGACGACGCGTTGCCTCTATGGATGAGAAGCTGACATCCTCCCACCCTCCTTTTCATGAAAGGGAATCCTTTCATATACTTTATACACCTTTTATTTATACTGTCAGAATCGAACCATGTAAGTCGTCTGACGTGACTCTTTTGTTTATATTAACATGTACGGGTAATTGTAAGTTATATTCACACAATCACCAATGTTGCTATGACGCAACACACATCAAGTACAATCATTTCGATGGATTATCACCTCAGCTGCAATGTGACACAGCCAGTCCGGTAAGTTACAGCAAACACGCACCTACCTCTCAACCAATATAACAAAAATTTCAAAAGATCAGGTCAGACTGCGAGCATCTACCTATAAGATGTTCCAACCTCAGACCCTCAACCTCACTTACTCGGAGAGGCTAATGAAGGTCTACAGCTTTGGTAACTCTCTCCATGCACAACTGACGTCATCTTGACGTGTTACCCATCAGGCAACATGATGATGGTTTTAATACATGTTACACATTACCAACAATTTTTATTATGTCCCTTGGTTGTAATACAAAGGTTATGGGCGGTAATTTCACCATGCTTCCAAAAAATAAATTACATTTAT
Source organism: Cepaea hortensis (assembly GCA_963921405.1). Lineage (NCBI taxonomy): Eukaryota > Metazoa > Mollusca > Gastropoda > Stylommatophora > Helicidae > Cepaea > Cepaea hortensis. The sequence continues at coordinate 472,700 of OY992876.1, read as the reverse complement.
AAATTCATTTTTTAGTGTCATAATTTGATACTTATTGACAAACGTGAACACAATGTCACTGTTGTGAACAAGTAAATCAATTTACAATCTTAAGATTACATCTACCGATATCTTCATATACAATTCCGTATATGGAAAATTTGGACTCACAAGGTTTGTATAAAGTGTCGCCTCTTTGTGAGATTTAAACTATCGTCTGCTAGTTTTCAGACTAATTTACATAAACACCGGAAATACACAGTTGTTATTTTCAGTTGACAATACCACACAGTACTTCCGTCTGGATGTTACATAAATAAACGGAGTAACCAGTTCTTGAAAACAGCTGCTGGGTAGTTTCTTCGGTGTGGATTACAGTGTTCTTCTAGGATACAGCTGTCATAGTCTCTTTCACACGGATTAAAATATGGTGGGCCAATCTGTGGTGTAGGTACTCGGGATACACGGTGGGCCAATATGTGGTGTAGGTACTCCGGATACTCGAAGTAGTTCAAGCACAGTAAGTTTTTGGATCCTGTAGTACTGTTCCGTGACACTCGTAGTACATATTTAATACATATTTAAAACAATAAACACATTCTATCACATATCTCACAAATATTCGATACACTCGTTCACATAATAATATAATATACATAATATATTTACAATGGGAGATTAAATCCCTATCACATACTTTGCACAGCGTTACTGAAATTCTTTCAAATGTGGCTGTGGTGTTGAGCACTTACACTTTGCAGCTTACACATTATCTGCAGTGTGCTCAGGTGCTATCTGGCCACTGGGTGAGTCGTATGGGAATCTAGAAAAAGGTCGGCCAATGAATTTTGTGAGCCACTTATATGTTTGACTTCAAAGCTAAAGTCCTGCAGAAGCAGTGACCATCTTGCCACCCTGGTGTTACTTGGTGTCCCTCTGGTGATAATAGTTAATGGGCTATTGTCGGTTTCAACTATAAAGTGCTTCCCTAAAAGAAATCGGAAAATTTACGTACCGAAAACACAAGAGCGAGTGCCACAAGTTCCGGCGTGCTGTAATTTCGTTCTCTGGCTTTCAACTTGCGGCTTACTTAATATACTGGGTACAAAATTTGATCGTGTTCCTGAAGAAGTACCCCTCAAATCGCTACGGAGCTCGCATCACATCTTAACCTGAAAATAGCGTTAAGATCAGGTAATTTCAGAATAGGTTCATTAGAAAAATAAGATAATACTTTCGAAAATGCAGGTCGTAAGCATTCGCTGTTCAAAATAACCTTTGGTTCTTTCTTTGTTAGTAGGTTAGTGAAACATTCGGTCAATTCAGCAAAATGTTGAATAAATTGTCTGTAATAGTTTAGCAGACCTAAGACACTTCGCAACTCTTTCTTAGTTGTCGGGAGCGGCAATTTTAGAATTCTGGACATGATGTTATCGTCAGTCGAGACAAAGCCATTTGAGATCTTGTAGCCCAAAAATGAAATTTCTTGATAGGCTATCTCGACTTTGGATGGTTTAACTGTCAATCCGTGTTGTCTGATTCTGTCGAATGTCTGCTGTAATGCTGTTATGTGGTCTGTCATGTTCTTCGTATGTATGCAAATGTCGTCCATGTACCAAATTATGTTAGAAATGTCTGTCAACAGAAGTCTTGTCATTCTTACAAAGGTCGCTGGAGCATTAACTAGCCCGAATGGCAACTTGCACCATTCGTATAGTCCCCAGGGTGTGGCAAATGCTGTCAGATGTATGCTGTCAGGGTGTACCGGTATTTGCCAATAACCTTTTGTCATGTCAAGTTTCGTAAAGTAACGTGAGTGTGTCAGTTCAGTCAGTATGTCCTCACAGTTGCTCACCGGTTATAAATCCAACTGTGTGATGTTGTTAAGTTTACGATAGTCAACACAGAGTCTTATAGTCTTGTCCTTTTTCTTTACAATGACAATGGGAGAGCAAATATGTGACTGTGAACGTCTGATGATATGGTTTGTCTCTAAGTCAATAATTTCCTGGTGTAGTTTGTCTTTGTAATGTATGGGAATGGAGTATGGTCTGCATTTTATTGGAATGTCGGATGTCAAAATAATATGATGATGCACTAAGTCTGTCTGTCCTTGATTGTTAGAAAAAATAGCGGTGTACTTCTGTAGCAAATGTCTGCAACTGTCTGTCTCTGTCTGTGTCAGATTAGGATTAATCTTGATGTCCTGCAGGTTGGTTGTCGTGTCAAGTGATGGTGTCGGTATTTCGTCAGTATCGTCGTCATCTGTCTGGTCCACTATCGTCGTGCTTGCTGTAGTCTCTATCTGGTCCTCGTTCCTGTTGTAATATGGTTTAAGCATATTTATGTGGAATATCTTGTGTTTGTCCCTAACTGCAATTTCGTAATCTACAGTCGAAATTTGTCGTAACACTTTGAACGGTCCTTGCCATGAGTCTGTCAGTAGATGTCTGTCGCTTGGCAATAGAAGAAGAACGTCCTGTCCTGGCGTTAGTGTTATCGTGCTGTTTCCTCTGTTAGCGTACTGTCGGTAGATAGCACCTGATTGTTTCAGTGCTTCTTTGGCTAACACACAAGATTTAATTATCCTTTCACGCAATGATGTTACATGTTCATAAGATGAAATAGGTTTATGTACAGTTTCACTTTCAGTCAACATGGAATGGTACCTTGATAATGGGCCGCTTGGTTTGGAACCATATACAAGTTCAAATGGTGAGAAACTTGTGCTGGCATGTGGCACTTCCCGGTATGTAAATAAAATAGCAGGTAGATACGTATCCCAGTCTTCAGGGTGTTCCTGGGTAACTTTTGAGAGCATGTGCTTAAGATCCCCGTTGATCTTTTCTATAATTCCCGTTGAGTGAATGGTAGGGGCTGTTGAAACACTGCTTTACCCCTAACATTTTAGTAAAGGCTTGAGTGGCTGATGCTATGAACTGACTACCCCGATCTGAGAGGATGGTATCAGGGAACCCTACCCTAGCAAAAATATGGAAAAAAACTTCCATGATGTCTTTGGAAGTTATGTTTTTAAGAGGAATCGCCTCTGGCCATCGGCTACAGCGGTCAATTATTGTTAGAATATATTTATTCCCTCTGGATGTTATATGGTTAAGAGGACCAACTATATCGACAGAGATCTTTTCAAAAGGTCTGCTTGCTAAGTCTGTGATTTGCAGTTCAGCTTGCGGGAGTTTACCCTTTTTGACAAGCTTCTGGCAGATGTCGCAAGTTCTGCAATACTGTTTGGTATCACTGCAGAATTTAGGCCAGTAGAATTGAGTAAGTAACCTCGATCTAGTTTTAGCATAAGCCATATGCCCTGCAAAGGGTATGTCGTGCGCTAGATGTAATGCTTGTTTGCGGTGTTCTGATGGTAGCACCGTTTGTTCTGTAGTGCTAGAACCTTTGGTATAGTACCGTGTCAGAATCCCATTCTTCAGAGCAAAATGTCATCTAGCGTTCTTTGCTAATCGTGGCTTTTGGCCTATTAATTTAAAATATTTCTGCAAAGATCGATCGTCTTTTTGGGCTGTTATAAATTTCTCCCTGGTTGTTTCAGGAGATGTTACAACTGGGCTTATTAGTTGTAAAGCCTCTGTCTGATCGATTCGATCTTGCATTTGAGCAGCAGATCTGGTTACTGTATTTGTAATATCAAGGTTATCAATCACATTATCAGTTGGTATTACATTCAGATCCATACATTCATGTTATGATGTGAATGGATTGGCAAACATACATTCATTTATAGGTGGTAATACATCATCAACAATTATTTGAGATGAAGGTGAAATGGTATCGTCAATGTTACAAGTGACAGAGGATGTAATACTGTCATGTGGCATATCATTTACTTCAGGAAGGTTACAAATAATAATATCGCAACACGGGTTGGTCAATGCTGCACATTTGACCTTTCCTGTAAGGAATGGTGTATCTATATATGCCCATGCAAGAGGGTATTTCTCGATGTTACCTGAGAAAGTTCTGCATGTAACATGTTTACCAGTATACTCTGACGGTAAAATATAGTCTCTCTTTAGACCAATGAGAGTACTGCCGCTGTCACGTAAAACGGTGGCAGCTTTACCATTAACATACCCATGGTTGGATGTTTAATTTACCTTTGGAGTTAATCACTAGGTTGGCCTCCTCATTGGTAACGGGTATGGAATGGCCGCATGTTAAAACGCCATCGTCATGGAAACGATCACAGATGGTACATTTTTCAAGGTGAAATATATCAATGGAATGTGCTGAATTTACAGGATGATTTTCAACAGTTTCCTCATCTGAGGAAGAGCTATCAAACATAGCTGCATTAGCCTTTCAAGTCATTTGCTTGCCTTTACAAGAATGGCGCCAGTGGCCAAAGGCTTTGCAAAGGAAACATTTGGTGAGACGTTTATAGCTCTTTCTTTCCTTATCTTGCTTATCTATGTAATTCTGCAAGTTGGTGAGGTACCCTGGATGTTTATCACACATATCGTTTTCATTGTGTGGTAAATGGCAATATCTGCACTGATAGTATTTCTCAGCAGATTGCTTATATTGTCTCTGTTTACTGTAGGGCACTGACTTTGATCTGTCATATGTAGCTGCTGCTACAAAGTCTGTGCTAGTCAATCCACTAGTGAAACAATGTTTGTTGGCTGTAGAATAAGCCGACCCACGTTTTTAAATCTGTTGCACACTCTCACACTCACATTCTAATAGAAATTTCGAAAATGATGATGGTAGAGATGTGATAATTTTAACTCTAAGGATGAGATCTTTCAGTCTTTCAAAACTATCATTCACTTTGGCTGCTGACAGCCACTTCGTAAAAATATCCTGTACTACTGAGACGTAGTCAGAGAACGTTTGTGTTGGTTTAGGTGACACTTTACTAAACTGTTCTCTGTAGCCTGCTTCATCTAACAGGAAATGAGACATGAATTTAGACTTAATATAATGATAGTCTTTCCTAAGATCTTTGGGAATGGTCTCTATCACTTTCAGACGTTCCCCAGAAAGACTTCTCATATATATAATATTCCATTCAGTTTCTGTGATCTGATAATGCTCCATACTGCATTCAAAGTTTTGGGTGAAGGCTGCTATGCAGTCGCCCGTGGTGAAACTTTTCACTATCCCTTGGTACTTCTTGTACTGATTTTCTTTGTCTAATCTGTCAAACTTTCTACCATCCTTCTCTGTTGATGTTTCAGCTTTCAGCTGTTCAATTTTCAGCTGCATTTCAAGCTCTTCTCGTTAACTCTGGGCAGCAATTTCAGCTTTTCTTAATTCTGCCTCAGTTTCTGCCTGTTTAAGTTTCAAAGCAGCATCTGCATCTGCTTGTTTACTTCTCGCTGTTGTCTCAGCCTGCTTCAAAGCACTATCTAACTCAGACTGTTTCAAAGCACTATCTAATTCAGACTGTTTCAAAGCCCTTTCAGCAGCTCTATCATCACGTTCTCTAGCTTTTTCCTGTAATAGGAGATGTTCTGCATACTTTCTCTCACTCCAGTTATTCAATTCCTCACCAGAAAAATTCATCTTTAAACCCAATTCGATGAAATCACTCAAACAAGACATTATAAAATGTGTCCGATGAAATGAATACACACAAAGTTAATTATGTTGTTAGTAATTCAACTTCACTGCTTTGTACAATATTTACTAGTACAGCTTATGCTTTGACCTGATTACAAACGTATTAAGAAGAAAAATTTATACTCAAGTGTTTCTTGAAACCTGTTTCGGTCAATGGTTGTTCGTTACTGCCCGCAAACACTTCAGGTCGAAACAAATGGGTGTTACAATCAACGGGTTCGGGTGACACAAAACAACCTGTTGTTTTTGGAACAAGAGAAATTAGGACGAGTACAAATGTGTGGTGTATGCGATGTCAACTAAGTTTTGAAGGTTTGTTTGTAGTCAAGTATTTTTGTTAGTCGTTCTGTCGTCTTTTCACCGCAATCAACAACTCACTTTCCAACCTTTTCAAAGTTTCCGCTTACACTAACTACCGTTCATACCTATTTTACAATAACTTTCAAGATGGATGCCATCACGTTCGCACGTATCTCTTAATTTACAATTGGTTCATCACACGGACGAGCCCCCACGTTCGCACTTGTCAGGATCTTGCATTCAGCAAGAACTCAGGCTCGTTGGCTGACAAGTGAGATACTAAATACTGTCACTAAATGACTCAACGTGACAAACGGTAACAACAATTCAAACACTTTATTCTCGCAACGCGCCCTTCACAATCAATGCATGCATCGCGCAATCACAATTCATCATACAATCAATACATGCAATCAATCAATACATAAATGCAATACACTTACAAGTCAATAACACAGGCGCTCAGTCTCCTACACTCGTAAAGGCTAGCTATCGATTCATGCTCAAACATTCAATTCATTGCAAGCCCCATTCAAACCGTCTGTCCGCTACGACATCCCAAGCCTGTCTGCTGAGCCGTTCAGCATTCTCGTCAGTCGGAGTAGAGTCCCCCTGCGTGATCCACAAGTTTCACGCTGGTACAGACTGACCAGCAACGGGCTTAGCGTTGCTCAGAGTTGAGCCTGGCTGGACTTCCCTGGCGCCGTCGAAGACGCCACGTTGTAACTAGAGTGTTTAACATCGCTCAGAGTTGAGCCCGGTAGCATTTGCCTGGCGTTGGTAAAGACGACGCGTTGCCTCTATGGGTGAGAATCTGACAGAGTGTCACACTATTATCTAATATTACTGAGTCGTGTAGTATTGATGTTCGCATTTTGCCCATGCCTTTATAATGCATGTCATTTATATTGTTGCTGCTCTCTGTTAGCCTTGAAAGATGTATGAATGAAATAATGTATGAAAGTGAGTGATAGAAAGGCAGAATGTAAGACGGGCCTGTGTGCCAAATTCTTAACCCTTTTAAAAAAAAGTTCGTTCGTTCGTTCGTTCGTTCTCTTGGCACTTGTATCCATTCTCTTGGCACTTGTATGCATTCTTCACCAGGCTCTATGTCCTTATTGCGAGGAGGATGATGTATGTCGGCAATGACTTGACAGAAGGCAAATGATAACCAGTCCCTTTTTCTGTCTCTCATTGTTGGAAAGTCAGGCAGGTACCAAATAACACTAGTAGGTGCCCTTTGAGTGTTTGGAACCCATTTTCCACACGGCCGCTAATGTTTGCCAGACCGAAGAGCCAAGCCAAACAAAACACAAGCAAAACCCAACACAAGCTCAACCCAACGCAAGCCAAATCTAACACAAGCCCAACCTAACTCAAGCCCAATTCAAAATAAGCCCAATCCATCATTGTACGTGTCTGCTAGTTTCTCTAGCACGTTGTCGGTACACCTATTGATGTCGTCGTATCTTATGCCATCTGGCCCCGGAGTGCTGTCTTTTGATCGTCGAAGCACAGCCTTGATTTTTTTCACTGTCACTGTGTCTTCATCCGATGTGTTCTGGGCCTTGCACCTGTCTAAGGTGACCTCCTTGGCAAGATTTCGGCCTCCCTTGTCTGTCTGGTTGCTCTGCTCTAGATAGCGTTCAAAGAGGGCTGAGCCCTTGTCCTCGTTAGTCCTCTGCCTAACCTGATGAGGTTAGAAATTTGTAAGTCAGAAATGCTCTTATTCTTGGCTACCCCACTCATGCTTTTATGTAGTCGCCAGAACAATTTCAGTGACTTGTCTGTGCTTACCCTTTGACACACCTCTGCACATTGTTCACTTTTAACCACTTTGACCTTTTTTTTTTTCAATGGTTTCAAGTGTAGTCTCGAGCTCCTCCCCCTGTGTGTTGGAGGAAATGTTTCCCCATGATCTGCCTTTAGCATTTTAATCGCCACAGAAAATAACATTTCTATCGTGACCTAATATGTCACTTAAGCACTGCCACTTCTGGGAATCCATACTCGCGTTGCGGGCATAAACATTAACCATCACGAATGGTAGACTGGATTGAACTCTTACCGCCTGTATTTGTATATCGTCACTGCCCCAACTGGACATGTCTAGCTCTGACGCCACCATGTTGTCGCGAATGAGAATCACCATTCCCAGATGTCGTCTGTTGTAGAAACATTTGAAGCCGGCAGTTCGGATTTGCTGGTCACCCAGTCTCGTCTCCAGCAGCGCTACAATGTCATTCCTGTAAATCAGGTTTTCTAAAATAGAGCCCTGTTGTTTTACGCTGGCGCAGTTCCAGTACAGAATACGGATATTCCTGAGGCCTAGACGGTCACACTTGAATCTAAAACGTCTTAAACCACCACGTTTACCTTGTTGTTTGCGGCCTGCCCGGCACCTACTTCGCCTTGTTAGGTTGACTGCCTACCGCTCGGAGAACACACGTTGTTCCGCCATTTTGAAAAATCTAACACCACAGAACCACACTCGCTGCGAAAAATTCACCCAAGGATTGCTTCGCTCAATGCACGAAACTCCGTAGCAACGGCTCAGATGAGTAGAAACTCCTGGTTTTACATCCTGGCACACAAATTACACGCAAGAGATAAATAAATCCATCTCCTACGCGAAAAGTTAACGGTCACAAAACAACACGACCATCCGTCGCCATCTTGAACCGGAAGTAAAGGTTTCGCAAAACGATGACAATAAAGATAAGTTGCTAGGAGAATTTACTATTGAAGCCTTCAACTGGTCTATGTCAGTTTGAAAGAAATTACTGAATTGGTCGAATGAACTATGATTTGATGGTAATGAATTTGAGAAGTTATACTTTATTTGTCAAGATGTTAATTGCCTTCCATATATCCTAACTATTTGTTTTATCCATTACTAAGTTCTTAAAGTAATTTTTCTTTTCCCTTCGAATGGTATATTGAACTTTTGTTTCTAAGAGTACGGTTTGTGCTGAGATCCCGCTTTTTATCTTCTTTATCTCTGTCTCTCATTATTTCACGTATTTCCTGGGTGATCCTAGTTGGTTTTGGCACATGTCTATCAAACACATCAATAAAGGTCTTCATCCAGAAATCCAGAGCATCTTCCGGGTCAGGAAGTTGATAAACATTGTCTAGAGGTGAAATGAGCAAGTCCTGTAAAAATGCGTTTGTATTGAAATGTTTGTGTAACTTCTATATTTTACACTTATGTGTTTATGTTTGGGAGTTTTAATTCCTTTTTTTAAGACCACGTGCAGTATATTGGGTAGTGATCGCTCATTGCACAATTGGGTATGGTGCGTTCTATTATGTTGTCTGAACAATTTACATAAATGTGATCTATAAGTGTTGAAGATGATTTTGTTACTCTAGTACAGTGGTTCTCAACCATTTTTTGCCCATGCACCCCTTTACCATATGTTCAGAAAGTCATCCCCCCACCTTTCTTATTTCTTCACTATAAATCCCCCCAGCCCCTACACAGTATACATACAAATGGAAGCTACATTTAATAGCACATCTAACGTACATAAAACGTGATTTGCGGGTCTACGTACGGCATAAAACGAATTTCAGAAGGGCGAGAAGTACAGAAGTTTGGAGGGTGAAATAATATTACGTAATCGGTTCTTGTATTAACGCGATCTTGAAAGAATCTTAATTCCCCCCCCCCCCTCCCCCGTAAACCCTAAAATTCCCCCTTGGGGGGAATTCCCCACCGGTTGAGAACCACTGCTCTAGTAGCTTGTTTTAATATTTATTGGAAGTTTAGTTTAGTTTAGTTTAGTCGATGGATCAAGATCACGACACACGGGTGTAACCCATAAGTGCTCCGTTCTACTCCTAACTCAAGCCTGAGTCCGGAGAATCTTAGCTCAATGCATGAACTCCGTAGCACCAGCGAGGATCCTGAAATACTTTGAGAAGATTTTTAACTCGAAATTATGCCCGGGTAGTGCCGTTTGGCTATGCTTTTTCGATTTCCAACTGCCAAGGGATTTTTTACGTGCGCAACAATACATAAATTGTCTGATCTAGAGATCATATTCCAGGATGTGGATGATCAATGCGAAATGTTGAAGAAGTCAATCAGTTTGGCTGCTGAAACTACTATTCCAAAATTAAAGAAGGTGGGTCGTAAGAAATGGATGTCTGAAGAAATTTTACAACTAATGGAAACTTCTTCTTCTTTCGTTCGTCTGAAATATGCCTATAACTGCAATGGAAACAAGAAGACTCAACAAAAATAATTCTGCCACATATGAAGAAATTCACAGACAAGTCAGAATATTATGTAAGGAGGCAAAATAATCTTGGCTTGAGGAAAATTGCTTAGAAATTGAAAAACAACACCACAGTCAAAATACCAAATTAGTGCACAAAAAAATTCAGGAACTTGCTAATAAAAGAACAAGTACATCAGCTGGCTGTCTAAAAACTAAATATGGCAAAATCATAATATAAAAAGATCAGATTCTACATGTATGGTCAGACTATGTGAAAAACCTTTATGATGATAACAAAGAGGAACAGTATGATATTCGATTTATTAATGAAGGACCGCCAATTTTGAAGATGGAGGTTCGAAATGTTCTTAAACTTATGAAAGCTGGCAAGGATCCCGGTTCAGATAACATCACAACAGAAATGATTAAAGCTTCAGAAGAATATGGAATAGATCAAGTCACCAGACTGCTGAACACATTATATGATACCGGAGATATACTTTCTGAATTATGTAATTATGTATTTATTGCAATCCCAAAGAAATCAGGAGCCTTGGAATATGATCAACATAGAACAATTACTATAATGAGTCACATCACAAAGATTTTGCTACGAATTATCATTCAAAGGGTGAGGAAGAAAATACAACCTGAAATAGGGGAAGAACATTGTAGGTTTATAGAAGGAAAGGGTACAGTAAATGCTGTGTATATGCTGCGATCAGTTATTTAACGTTCTATAGAAGTAAGCAAAGATATACATCTTTGCTTTATTGACTACACAAAGGCTTTCGATAGAGTAAGACATGTCAATATGATAGATATGCTTACAGATCTACAAATTGATGGGAAAGACATTAGGCTTATAAAAAACATATATTGGAAACAACAAGCTGCCATAAGGATTGATAATGAAGTGGGACAATATCAGCCTATTAAGAGAGGTGTGAGACAGGGATGTGTAATGTCTCCAGATCTTTTTTCCCTATACAGTGAAAATATTTTCAGAAATGTAGAAGACATAAATGGAATCAGCATTGGAGGATGAAACATAAATAACATTAGATATGCAGATGATACAGTATTGATTGCAGACAATGCGGTTGTTGTACACAATGAGCAGCTGTGGTTGGAATTAAATTGTAAGAAGACACAGGTTATGGTCGTCACTAGGAAGAACGAAGTACCACAATGTAATATACAAGTAAATGGGAATATTCTTCAACAAGTGAATGGGTAAAATTATCTCGGAACAGTCATAACATCTGATGGGAGATGCCTTGAAGAGATTAGAATAAGAATCTCCATGGCGAAAGTAGCCTTTAGCAAGATGGAAAACATTCTGACCAATAAAAAGATGTCAATTGAAACGAGAAAACAAGTGTTGAGGGGATACATAGAGCCTGTTCTTTTGTATGGATGGGAAACTTGGACAATGTGCAGTCAAGCTGAAAAACATCTGATGGTTGCAGAAATGTGGTTTCTGAGGAAAATGCAAAGAATACCATGGACAGATAGAAAAACCAATGACCAAGTACTACAGGAGACAAATGAAAATCGTAGATTGATTAGAGAAATTAGACGTAGACAGTCAAAACTTTTTGGACATGTTATGAGAAGAAATTGACTGGAGAACTTAGTGGCAACTGGCAAGATCGAAGGGAACAGACCAAGAGGAAGACCTAGAGGAAAATATCTGGATGGCTTGGCCACATGGCATGGACGAGACAGGAACACTGAGCTGATCCACGACTCTGGTGATCGAGTGAAATGGCGAGTCATGACCGCCCACGCTTTCCGGCATGGCACATGAATGATTGATTGATTGAGACAGTGATGTGTAATTTATCCAGGTCTTTTTTTCCTATACAGCGAAAATATTTTCAGAAATGTAGAAGATATAAATGGAATTATCATTGGAGGACGAAACATCAATTACATTAGATATGCAGATGATACAGTATTGATTGCAGACAATGAGCAGGATCTGCAACAATTAGTAGATGCGGTTGTTGCACACAGTGAACAACTGGGGTTAGAATTAAGCTGTAAAAAGACGCAGATTATGGTCGTCAATAGGAAGAACAAAATACCACAATGTAATATACAAGTAAATGCGAATATTCTTCAACAAGTGAATCGGTACAATTATCTCGGAGCAGTCATAACATCTGATGGGAGATGCCTTGAAAAGATTAGAACAAGAATCGCCATGGCGAAAGTAGCCTTTAGCAAGGTGAAAAACATACTGACCAATAAAAAGATGTCAGTTGAAACGAGAAAAAGAGTGTTGAGGTGCTACATATAGCCTGTTCTTTTGTATGGATGTGAAACTCGGACACTGAGGAGTCAAGCTGAAAAACACCTGATGTCTGCAGAAATGTGGTTTCTGAGAAAAATGCAAAGAATACCATGGACAGACAGAAAAACCAATGACCAATACTACAGGAGATAAATGAAAATCATAAATTGATTAGAGAACTTAGATGTAGACAGTCAAATATTTTGGACATATTGTGAGAAGAAATTGATTGGAGAACTTAGTGACAACTGGCACGATCGAGGGTAACACACCAAGGGGAAGACCGAGAAGTAAATACCTGGATGGCTTGGCCACATGGCATGGTCGAGACAGGAACACTGAACTGATCCACGACTCTGGTGATGGATTGAAAGGGCGAGTCATGACCGCCCACATTTTTCGGCTTGGCACATGATTGATTGATTGAACAACATACACGGGCGTTCGATCTCACTGCCCATAGACTGAGGGGGGGGGGGGGGGGAATTTTATTACTAGAAGTACACGTGAAATAATCCCGGGGCTTGAACCCGGGACCTCCAGCAATCGAGGCAGACACCATACCTCAACATTACTCGACCCCCTTCACCCCCTCACCCCCCCCCCCTTGACAGGAACACAACCAGATCACACATGTGGAGTAGAGACAGGAACACAACCAGATCACACATGTGTGTGGAGGAGAGACAGAAACACAACCAGATCACACGTGTGGAGGAGAGACAGAAACACAACCAGATCACACGTGTGGAGGAGAGACAGAAACACAACCAGATCACACGTGTGGAGGAGAGACAGGAACACAACCAGATCACACGTGTGGAGGAGAGACAGAAACACAACCAGATCACACGTGTGGAGGAGAGACAGGAACACAACCAGATCACACGTGTGGAGGAGAGACAGAAACACAACCAGATCACACGTGTGGAGGAGAGACAGAAACACAACCAGATCACACATGTGTGTGGAGGAGAGACAGGAACACAACCAGATCACACGTGTGTGTGGAGTAGAGACAGGAACACAACCAGATCACACGTGTGTGTGGAGGAGAGACAGAAACACAACCAGATCACACATGTGTGTGGAGGAGAGACAGGAACACAATCAGATCACACGTGTGTGTGGAGGAGAGACAGGAACACAACCAGATCACACATGTGTGTGGAGGAGAGACAGGAACACAACCACATCACACATGTGTGTGGAGGAGAGACAGGAACACAACCAGATCACACCTGTGTGTGGAGGAGAGACAGGAACACAACCAGATCACACGTGTGGAGGAGAGACAGGAACACAACCAGATCACACATGTGTGTGGAGGAGAGACAGGAACACAACCAGATCACACGTGTGGAGGAGAGACAGAAACACAACCAGATCACACATGTGTGTGGAGGAGAGACAGGAACACAACCAGATCACACGTGTGGAGGAGAGACAGAAACACAACCAGATCACACGTGTGTGTGGAGGAGAGACAGGAACACAACCAGATCACACGTGTGGAGGAGAGACAGAAACACAACCAGATCACACATGTGTGTGGAGGAGAGACAGGAACACAACCAGATCACACATGTGTGTGGAGGAGAGACAGGAACACAACCAGATCACACCTGTGGAGGAGAGACAGGAACACAACCAGATCACACCTGTGGAGGAGAGACAGGAACACAGCCAAATCACACCTGTGGAGGAGAGACAGGAACACAACCAGATCACACGTGTGTGTGGAGGAGAGACAGGAACACAACCAGATCACACATGTGTGTGGAGGAGAGACAGAAACACAACCAGATCACACGTGTGTGTGTGTGGAGGAGAGATAGGAACACAACCAAATCACACATGTGGAGGAGAGATAGGAACACAACCAAATCACACATGTGGAGGAGAGATAGGAACACAACCAAATCACACATGTGGAGGAGAGACAGAAACACAACCAGATCACACGTGTGTGTGGAGGAGAGACAGGAACACAACCAGATCACACATGTGGAGGAGAGACAGGAACACAACCAGATCACACGTGTGGAGGAGAGACAGAAACACAACCAGATCACACGTGTGTGTGGAGGAGAGACAGGAACACAACCAGATCACACATGTGGAGGAGAGATAGGAACACAACCAAATCACACATGTGGAGGAGAGATAGGAACACAACCAAATCACACATGTGGAGGAGAGACAGGAACACAACCAGATCACACATGTGGAGGAGAGACAGGAACACAACCAGATCACACATGTGGAGGAGAGACAGGAACACAGCCAAATCACACATGTGGAGGAGAGATAGGAACACAGCCAAATCACACATGTGGAGGAGAGATAGGAACACAACCAGATCACACATGTGGAGGAGAGACAGGAACACAACCAGATCACACGTGTGTGTGGAGGAGAGACAGAAACACAACCAGATCACACGTGTGTGTGGAGGAGAGACAGAAACACAACCAGATCACACGTGTGGAGGAGAGACAGGAACACAACCAGATCACACGTGTGTGTGGAGGAGAGACAGAAACACAACCAGATCACACGTGTGTGTGGAGGAGAGACAGAAACACAACCAGATCACACATGTGGAGGAGAGATAGGAACACAACCAGATCACACATGTGGAGGAGAGATAGGAACACAACCAGATCACACATGTGGAGGAAAGACAGGAACACAACCAGATCACACATGTGTGTGGAGGAGAGACAGGAACACAACCAGATGACATGTGTGTGGAGGAGAGACTAAAGCATGTTACGCCGGTTCCGTCGCGAAGGAGTGACGGACACAGTTCGTATTCTCGCATACCCAGGTTTGAAACACAGCTGCGGACGAATTGGCAGCATATCGCCTTGCGCTGGGTTTTTTTACAAACTGGTATGGGTGCCGGTTCTTCAGAAAGCAATGGCAAACTACTGAACGTAAACTTGCCAAGAGATCACAGAAAAAAATGCTGGCGTTGACTGTGACGTCCTGTAAAGGATATGCAACTAACTTGTGAAGACATGCCACTGTTTACAAGCCAGACTTCTTCGATGTTCGGATCTTGTAGAATGCCAGTGTTCCTCTTCTTCTTAGTCTAGGTTATTCTCAGAACTTGTCTGTAACAGTTAAGCTCATACGACCCAATTTTCTTCTTTAGTGACTGCGAAATAGGATTCAAATGGGATTCCAAAACATAACTACCAAGTTGGTCCTGTGTTATTTCACCATATTTATATTTTTCTCTCCAAGCACAGTATGTGTCTAGAGGATGCATATGAGGCAAAGGGGAAGGAATATACGAAAACAAGCATATTTATTTTAAAATGTATCCATCGATGTCATGTAAAAATATTGCATAAGTATTGTCTAAATAATAAATGTACATGGGGCTTCTCATAAGTCTTTAGCCTGACCATGAAGGAGTAGGCGGGAAAAAAATTGAAATTTGGAACAAGTATAGCTCATTCAATTTGTAATGGACATATGAATTATGAATTTCCCTCCACAACTGGTTTTCCCGATATGGTGCATGGCACAACACACTCTATTGACCGGATCTGCACATCCAACGGTTTGTCAGAAAAATGGAGAAATCAGACGCCAGGACTGTGATAAAATTCTTGATGTTACAGGGAAAAACACCTACAGAAATACATAGGGAGATGGAGCCAGTGTTTGAAGAAGCCTGTCCTTCGTATGCTTCTGTAAAAAATTGGTGTTTGCAGTTTAAGTGTAGCCGTTCCCAAGTTGCTGATCTGCCAAGATCAGGACGACCGTCCTCAGAGTGCAGTAATGCAAATGCTGCAAAGGTAAAGAAAATCATAGACCAGGATAGGAAAATGACAATTTAAGAGATATCGGATTCAGAAAAACTGAGTAAGAGTACAGTTTTTAGAATTTTACACAACAAACTGAACATGAGAAAAGTATGTGTCCGCTGGGTCCCACGCCTGCTGACATGTGAACAGAAACAAACACGGGTTTATTGCTGTGGCCAGTCGCTCAACATCTGGTGGTCGAAAAACATGTTGACGACCATGGTGACGGTAGATGAGACTTGGATTCACCATTATGACCCAAAATCTACAATTTCCAGCATGCAGTAGAAAAATCCGGGCTCGCCAACACATGTCAAGCCAAGAGCACAAATATCTGCAAGAAAAGTGATGCTGACTGATTTTTGGGACGTCAAAGGTGTCATATTGAAAGATTACTTGCTTCATGACAACACGGTTAATGGGCAGTACTATGCAGATCTCCTTATCAAACTAAGAAAGGCTGTGACCAGAAAACGAGTGATAGCGCGTACGCAAATTCTGCCTTTGCTTCGAGACAACGCGCTCTCCCATAAAGCACGGCTTATGCTGCAAACTGCCAACGATTTGAATATTGAAATTCTTCCAAACTTACCATATTCTCCAGATCTGGCTCCATCAGACATTTTTTTTTTCTTTTCCCAAATCTTAAAACAACAGCTGAAAGAAAACTGTTTTGACAGTGACGAAAATGTCATACTGGCTTGTGATAACTGGTTTAGTTCGAAAAAAAGATTGTTTTATTCTGAAGGTCTTTTCAAGGTCACGCAGAGATGGCAGAAATACATAAATTAAAGTGGTGGCTACATTAAGAAGGAATAAGCACTGTGCCAAATTTCAATTTTCTCCGCCTACTCCTTCATGGAAGACTTATGAGAAGCCCCTTTATGTACACTACACTATGGGCAATGGAAATAGGGTTGTAAGGTTGCACCAAAAATATTACACATGTACAAACATTCTTACTTGTGATAGTTAAGCAGTAACTGGAACCAACAACAAAAAAGTGGAAAATTTAATAGTGAACCAATATTATGGCTAAATTAATCGCACAGCTGAAATAACCTCATGGCTGAACCAACATAATAGCTAAACACTTAATGGCTTAGACAATATTATGGCTACACTAATTGAACAGCTGAAAGAACCGTATGGCTGAACCAACATAATAGCTGAAAACTTAATGGCTTAGCCAACATAATGACTAAACTAACTGAACAGCTGAAAGAAGTTCATGGCTGAGCCAAACTAATGGCTAAATCAAAGATCACTACTGTCAAATTGTAAATGAGTGATAGAAAATGAAGTAAAGCTGAAGATTGTATCATTATTTGGAAAATTAACTTCTGCATACGAGAGACAGTAAGTCATAACATAGTTATGTTAAAACAAAACTATAAAGAGATCTCTTCTTTCTCAACATAACAATAATGCATTTATCCCATCATTTTATTATCCCCCTAATACTTGTCTTTGGACTGTCGCCATAGCCCCGTTCACACCTCATGCTCAGTTTCTTCATCATGGACACAATGTTTGTGTATGACTTTTTACAAGAGACAATTGCCGCCATCCATATTATTGGTGTCAATGTTAAAGTCTCCGTGTAGTATGATTTCCTTCCCGGAAGTGAAAACCATATCCATCATGGTAGTGAAGTTTTCGTACCAGACGTGTCCAGCCTGGGATTTCGATAGGGGTAACCAATTATCAGAGGTGTGCTGTATGACAGTAGACGGCACTACCTGCTTTCTGTTAGCGCCGAACTTTGGGCGGCGCTTACCAAACCCGACACCCCACATTGTTTCAAAAAAGGAGTTTGTAATACATAGGTCGTTTCTATTGTATATATATATATTCATTTGTATTGTGAAGCGCAGAATGTCAGACGGGCCTGCGTGCCCAATTCTTAACCCTTTGAAAATAAAGATTTTCGTTCGTTCGTTTGTTCGTTCGTTCGTACCAACGGCTTCGGGCGGAAGAGCGCTATTGGGAGGGTACAAGCGTTACCCTGGTGCGAGGAAATGCAACCTAAAGACAAAATGTCATGGCAGGGCAGGCCAGGCCCTAAGCCTTGGCTGGCAGCTGGTCTAGGATCGAAGCTCCGACAGCGGACAGTTAGAGCATTGCTTTGCTGATCCGGCAGCTTCTGCAACTTGTCTTGTTCCAGACGTATAGGTGATACTTTTCCTTTGGAGTGAATTAGGCAGGCCGAGAGAGGGATCATGCTGCATGGGCAACACATGATCTCTATGTTTTAGCCCAGGCATTGTGCTATGGAGAGGCAATAACTCCATCCCTAGTCTTAACCGGTCTCGGAATCAAAGCGAGAGGCAACTGTTATGGGTTATAAGTCCCTGTCAATTGGCGGAGGCATGGGGCACCACGCGTTGCCTCTGACGGTGGGAGACACCTACAGGTGTCACTGATCAGCTACCGCCCGCCTCAAGCTGGGTAGCCCCCGGCCAATTGGGTGCTGATCCGCCACAGCCTGTCTGCTTCAATGGGTGCTTGGGGCTATGACAAAATATGAATCGCAGGCTGTATAACCAATGCACCAGGTACAAATAAAAAGAAAAATAGAAACCTCAAGCTACGGCTTGCAACCTGAAACGTGAGAACCGTGTGTTCAGGATTTTCCATTGACTTGACCAATATTGACGATGTGAGAAAAACGGCTGTGATTGATGTCGAACTCAATCGTCTTAAAATTTATATCGCTGGCCTGCAGGAGACTCGCCTCGCTGAGGAAGGGTCACCCAGAGAAAACAATAACACCTTTTTTTAGAAGGGTAGAGGGCAGGCAAAATAAAAGCAACACGTTGTGGGCTTTGCAGTGAAGAATTCGCTACTGAGAATGGTTGAAATTCCAGCAGGAGATAATGAAAGACTATTATCCCTGAGCTTGGCAACCTCTTGTGGCTTTGCCACCATTATTACTGCATGTGCACCGACACTCGATTCCTCTGATGATGTGAAGGATTCGTTCTATGAGGTGTTAGACTCTGTGATCAAGGCAGTTCCAAAATCTGGCTACATTTATATGCTCGGTGATTTCAATGCTCGTGTGGGCAAGGACTCGAGTTCATGGCCAGTGTGCTTAGGATAATATACCATCGGTCGCATGAATGAAAATGGGCAAAGGCTGCTGAAGCATTGCGCCAGAAATGACCTATGTATTACATACTCTTTTTTTGAAACAAAAGAGCTGCATACGATCACATGGAAACATCCAAGATCAGACCATTGGCTCCAGCTGGACCATACATCATTGACTCGAAGTTACCACAGTGCTGACTGTGATACTGATCATTCTTTTGTTGTT
Source organism: Cepaea hortensis (assembly GCA_963921405.1). NCBI lineage: Eukaryota > Metazoa > Mollusca > Gastropoda > Stylommatophora > Helicidae > Cepaea > Cepaea hortensis. The sequence goes on along the minus strand of OY992876.1, from coordinate 453,143 downwards.
GCAAGGGTTAGACTGAGACCAAAGAGAATCTACACAACTAAACACAAATCTAGCCCCAAGATTAATATTCTTAACACTCACGAACCTAAAAAGTGCTTTCAGTTTCAACAGAAACTTGAAGACGCTTTCACTGATAAACCAGAAAACTGTACTGTAAGTGAAAAGTGGGGTAAAATTAAGGAAACTCTTTATGAAACTGTCGTAGGGGTTTACGGCACTGTGGATCATAAGCGGCAGGACTGGTTTGAGGCAAACAGCGAGACTCTACAGCCTTTGATTGATAAGAAGAAGATAGCTCTCTTAAGAAACAAGGAAAGACCAACGCGTAACACTCTGAGTGAGCTAAGGCAAGCTAGGAAGGATGTGCAAAAGGCTGCCAGGCAGTGTGCAAATAATTATTGGATCAAGTTATGTGAGTCCATTCAAATCGCAAGTGATAAGGGAAACATCAGAAGCATGTATGAAGGAATAAAGAAAGCCTGTGGTCCAATGATCAAACGAAGAATAGAAACAGCAGATGGGTAGAGCACTCTTTGGAGCTTTACTCAAGTGAGACCAAACTAGCGGGAGATGCCCTCAGCGCCATAGAGGCCCTACCAACTCTTGACCACCTGGACACACTTCCCACCATAACAGAAGTTAAGTTTGCTATAAATGAACTTGCATCTGGCAAGGCTCCAGGTAATGATGGGATTCTAATAGAGATTATCATGAGTGGGCAAGACACACTCACTCTACAGATCCACCAGCTTATAGAGCTATGCTAGCGAGAAGGACAAGTCCCACAGGATTTCAAAGATTCAAGCATCATAACACTGTACAAGAACAAAGGCGATCGGAGCGACTGCAACAACTATAGGGGTATCTCACTTCTATGTATTGTTGGAAAAGTATTTGCCAGAATTGTTCTGCGCAGACTTCAATTCCTAGGAGATCAAGTCTACCACGAATCACAGTGTGGCTTTCGACAGAACCGGTCTACCATTGATATGATATTCTCATTGCGACAAATGCAAGAACAATGCCGTGAACAGAATCAACCACTGTTTATTGCCTTCAACGACCTCACAAAGGCATTTGATTTGGTCAGTCGTGAGGGTCTGTTCAAGGCACTAAAGAAGATTGGCTAACCACCAACTCTGTCCATTGTGGAATCGTTCCACACAGGCATGAAGGGTATAATCAAGTTTGATGGTGCAACTTCTGAAGAGTTTGAAATCAAGAGTGGAGTTAAGCAAGGTTGTGTACTAGCTCCCATCCTCTTTGGAATATACTTTTCACTTCTACTGAAATATGCCTTTCGTGATCAGGATAGTGGTATATACATTCACTCACGCTCAGATGGCGGCCTCTACAATGCTCAGAGATTGAAGGCAAAGACCAAAATTAGGAGGGTATTGATCAGAGAGTTGCTTTTTGCAGATGATGCTGCACTTACGACCCACTCTGAGGAAGAATTACAATGTCTGCTATTTGCATTCTCCAATGCTTGTTCTGAATTTGGTTCAACAATTAGCAAAAAGAAGACACAGATTATGTCACAAGGTGCACATGGGGTACCATCAATCTTTATTGACGGCGCCAAACTAGAGATGGTAGACCATTTTACATATCTAGGATCAGTGGTAAAGAGCAAATTATCCCTAGATCAGGAAATCAACATCCGGATTGGTAAGGCAGCAACAAAAATGAACAGGTTAAATAAAATAGTCTGGGAGAATAGGAAGCTTACTGCCAAAACAAAAGTCCTTGTCTATCAAGCCTGTGTCCTTAGTACTCTTCTTTATGGCAGTGAAAACTTGACAACTTACTCACACCAAGAGAAACTTTTAAATAGCTTTCATATGCGGTGTCTGCGAAGAATTCTTGATATTAAGTGGCAAGACAAAATCACAAATACTGAAATATCGGAAAGATCAGATTGTGTGACGGTTTATTCCATGCTCAGTCTTCGTAGACTTAGATGGATAGGACATCTTAGGAGGATGGATGATGGTAGAATACTAAAGGACATCTTTCTTGGTGAATTACAGATGGGTAAGAGATCTCAGGGTCGGCCTCTACTACGATACAAAGATGTAAAGATGTGTGTAAGCGGGACATGATTGATACAGGCATTGATAATGTACATTGGGAGCAGGTCGCCGCTGAACGTGTTGCATGGAGGGCAAACATCAGAAATGGAATAAAGACAAAGGAGAAAATTATTGCAGATAAGTCACACACCGAGCGTATGAGACGTAAGATGGTGCATGATGGTGGAAATGACCACTTGTTCACATGCACCCACTGTGGACAAACATTTACAGCGCGAATTGGCCTTATCAGTCACATTACCGCCATGGGTAATAGTTATTATGCCTTTCTGAAGCACAAACTCTCGTCTGTCAAAACGGCAAGGTGCCAATGGCTGTTTTGAAGTTTTAGTTCCAAGAAAATGCATTCTAATTCGCAAGTTTCAAAGTCTAGTCTGCGGTGGACATTTAGTAAATTAGAAACATAGGTTGCTATGCCTGCACCTTGTTTCCTACAGAGATATCTTCTAAAAACATTATACCCTTTAATAGAGATGTCCTCATCTGAAATGTTTTCATTTAGTCTACTCTCACTAAGGCCAAATAAATGAAAATTTTGATTAAGAATAACAGATAACTCTGGTACATTATTAAATCAGACAGAAAATGCATACAAGAACATTCGGCTGCTGTAGAGGCGGAAGTACAGGCTCTGATCTTCCACAACTCTTTAGAGCTGTGGTTCTCTACCAGTGGCGAAATCCTCCCAAGCGGGGGGGGGGGGGGGGGGGGGGGGGGGGATTTGAGAGTTTCCTGATGGGGGAGGGGGGAATTAAGACCACAGATTGCCAGACTCAAAATGGCTTCAGGCACAATATCCTGGTTTTCTATTGAGTGTTTTGCTTGATGAAGCACAATTTTCTGGCATTTTGGTATTGTGTATAAAGTGACAATTCTTTGACGTTTTAACTGCTTTTTTTATTGTAATATGATTAATTTGGTGTGTTAATAAAATATTGTGAATATAAAAAATGCACCTTTAGAGGCTGACAATTGTGGACTGTGGGGGGGGGGGGGGGGAATTCTTCTTCTTTTGTTCGCTGGAAAGGGTGGAATGACATTTTGACATAAAAAAAAAAAAAAAGAAGGTTGAGACCCACTGTTTTAGAGGGTGATGCTGTCATTTACACAGATGGGTCGGTCGTTCGACGAGTCGACGAGTGAGAAGTTTATGGGCCTATACGGCTCATGCTGGAGGGAGAATTGGGAAGGAAGATTCTGGTGCTTTTATCTTGACCACAAGTAGTCTGACTATGGAAGTCACAGCAGTAAGTAAAGCAATTACATGGCTAGAGACACAGACCTTCGCTCTGGCATGTGCCCTTAGTGACACAATGAGGATGATCAGGAAGATAGAGACAACGTTCTTGTTGTCTGTGGAGCGGTCACGGCTGTCCAAGATTAGTTTCATTTTCGTACCAGGGCATGCGGGTATACAAGGAAATGAGCAGGCGAAGAGGCTTGTGGGTCAGGCTGCTGTGGAAGGAACGAACGGACGACCGTACTTTATTTATTTTCAAAGGGTTAAGAATTGGGCACGCAGGCCCGTCTGACATTCTGCCATTCCTCTCTATTTCCTCTCATACATTATTTCATTCAACATCTCTTATGAGGCTAATCGTAGACAACAAAAGAAAAAAAAAGCATTAAAACTCATGAAAAATAATCAATAATACATGACTCACTGAGGAAATGTTTAACATCGGCATTATAAATACATAAGGGAATGTGTTTTGGCTAGTTGTCGTTTGAGATAATTTTCCTTTGTTATTGTTGTTGTTTTTGTTTTGTTTTTGTTTTTTAGGGGTGCAAGTAGTGTTCAAACAGGTTGCGACTGTAAGTGTAATGATTGGTTGTGTCTTTGATTTCTTGTGGAAGATTGTTCCGCAACTGATCGGCAGAGTATGCTAAGCTTGTTTTATATAAGTCTATCCTAGGGTTAGGGACATGAAGTATATTTAGTCGTTCGCTATGTCTTTCGTTATATTTGAAAAATGGCCAAAGGTAGCTTGGAGCATTTTGAAATATGATTTTTAAAATTGGTTTAGCTTTATTAAAGAGTAGGCGTTTGTGGAGTGGCAGTAACTGAAGGCGTTCATGTAAATTAGAATTGTCGGTAAACTTTTCACCGTTAATTAAACGCACTGCCCTTTTCTGCAGTGAACAAAGGCGTTTTGTTACTGATTTGGAGCATCCATCCCAGATTGTGGAGCAATAATCAATATGTGTTTGTATGTGGGAAGTATAGAATATCTTTCTTTTGTTTTCGTCAAGGAAATTTTTAATTTTGGCAAGTTGGTATACGTTTGGCTATTTGTTTAACAATAGCATGAACATGGGAATTAAAGGATAGATTTTGATCTATGATAAGACCCAGTGCTTTGTGCTCGGTTACAATTTCTACAGGCGTGCTACCAATGTGCAGCTGAAGAGTTCTCTGTGAGTTTAAAGTGTGAAGTCTTTTCCTGGTTGCTATTAACATAGATTTTGTTTTAGAAATGCTAATTTGCATGCGGTTTGCATGTCTCCAGTTAACTACATTATTTATTTCCGGTTCCTTATTTCCTGTGGAGGGCGAACGAGACATAGACCAGGCTGATATACTGAATGGTCTACCAGAAGCAAGACTTTTGCGAAAACCAAGTGATGACTGTGAATCTACATCCATGGTCAGAGTGCGAGAACATCAAGTTAAAAGAGTTGTCGCCAAATAACAAGACTATGCAGGAAGCCAAAGAAGAAGAACAAACCAACACAGAACTGGTGTCGTTAGCCGCTACATACTGCTGGATTTACTGAGGATGGGATCTGAGCACTTATGGACTGAATGGTTCGATGTGCAATGAGGATAATCTGTCGAATAACTAACTAGTCAAGAATAGGCGGTGAATTGTGGTGACAGCTGGTGAAATATTGTGAGATGTGGTGATATGTAGTGAGGTATTGTGAGATACTGTGAGACGTTGTGGGATATTTCGAGATATGGTGAGATCTTGTGAGATGTGAATAGATGTGATGAAACATCACTACCTAACCAGCTAGCCGCGGTTGGTGGGTACCCTTAACTGCGGTCGACATACAAAGAAAGATAAAACAAGCAAAGCTAAAAGAGTAAACCATATTCCCTTAACAATTGGAACTTGGAATGTACGCACCCTACTTGACAGAGACGGCGCGTCGGGTCCAGAGAGACGAACAGCACTGATTGGGAGAGAGCTGGGCAGGTACAACATCGACATTGCAGCCTTGAGCGAGACACGACTTGCAGAAGAAGGCCAAATCTGTGAAATTGGTGCCGGCTACACATTTTTCTGGAGTGGAAGGAAAAGCGTGGAAAGACGCCAATCCGGTGTGGGATTTGCCATTAAGTCGGCCCTGGTCGGCAAATTAGCTGGATTTCCAAAGGCTATAAACGACAGGCTCATGACCATGAAGTTGCCTCTGCTGAATGGAAGGAAGCACGCAACCATTGTGAGTGTCTACGCACCAACTATGACCAACGAAGATGATGTCAAGAACAAGTTCTATGAGGACCTGCACAGTGTATTAACATCTGTTCCCAAAGGAGACAAACTTATACTCCTTGGGGATTTCAATGCCAGAGTAGGCACGGACACCACCTCTTGGAGTGGCATTATTGGAAAGCATGGAGTCGGAAATTGTAACAGCAATGGACTCCGCCTCCTTCAGACATGTGCCGAACAGGATCTCGTGATTACGAACACAATTTTCCGTCTCCCCATGAGAAATAGGACATCGTGGATGCACCCTCGCTCGAAACACTGGCACCTCATTGACTATGTCATCGTCAGGAGGAGTGACAGACAAGACGTTCGAGTGACAAAATCCATGTGTGGTGCCGAATGTTGGACAGACCATCGTCTCATTGTCTCGAAAATGAACATCCACATCAGGCCACCACGGCGTCCTCAAGGGGCGAAAATGCAAACAAAGCTAAATGTCACCCGCCTAAACAGCAAGAATATGCAGCAGTCGTTTGAAAATATGCTGGAAGACCGCCTCAAGCCCAATGCTGAAGCTAAACAGGATACAGAAACAGAATGGAGAGCCCTAAAGGACACAATTTACAACACTGCTATGGAAATCCTGGGTCCAGCCCCCCGAAAGCATAAAGACTGGTTTGATGAAAATTCCGAAGACATCAACCAATTGCTGGCCGAGAAACATCTTCTCCTTCAAGGCACATTTGAATGACCCAAAGTCAACACCAAAAAAAGATGCTTTCAAGAACATTCAGAGAGTAGTGCAGCAGAAACTTCGGCACATGCGGGACTCCTGGCTGAGCAGCAAAGCTGATGAAATTCAGGGCTTTGCTGACAGACATGATATGAAAAACTTCTACGACTCACTGAAAGCGGTCTATGGTCCTTCATCACCAGGCATAGTTCCCCTCCTCAGTGCAGACGGGGGAACATTGGTCACCGATAAGAAAGAAATCCTCCAACGCTGGGCAGAGCATTTCAGCAAAATCTTAAATGCAACTTCCTTCTTCGATGATGAAACCATCAACTGCCTTCCTCAAGTTCCCACCAATGAGACACTTGGTGACCTGCCAACCATAGTGGAAATAAACAAAGCCATCCAGCAACTCTCCAGCGGCAAGGCACCTGGTCCTGACTCCATCCCAGCAGAGATATACAAGGCAGGTGGGCCGGTCCTAACAGAGCAGCTTCACCAAGTCTTCACAAACATATGGATGAACGAGACCATGCCACAAGATTTTAAGGATGCGTCAATAGTACATCTTTACAAACGTAAAGGAAACCGCCAATCCTGTGACAACCACCGAGGCATCTCCTTGCTTTCAATTGCAGGGAAGATACTCGCCAGAATTCTTCTCAATCGCCTCACAGCCCATCTCGATCAAGGTCTTCTTCCTGAGAGTCAATGTGGCTTCAGAAAAGAACGTGGAACTGTTGACATGATTTTCGCTGCAAGGCAGCTGCAAGAGAAATGTCAGGAACAGAACTGCGAAATGTTCTCCACTTTCATTGACCTTACCAAGGCTTTTGATACAGTCAGCAGAGATGGATTGTGGAAGATTATGGCAAAATATGGCTGTCCACGAAAGTTTGTCCAAATAGTGCGGCTATTTCATGACGGCATGCAGGCAAGAGTACAGGAAAATGGTGAACTGTCTGAACCCTTTCCTGTCACCAATGGAGTGAAGCAAGGATGTGTCCTGGCACCAACACTGTTCAGCCTCATGTTTTCAGCCATGCTGATGAATGCCTTCGAGAACGACGACATTGGAATAGACATCAACTACCGTATGGATGGAAAGTTATTCAATCTCAGAAGGCTGAAAGCTAAAGCCAAAATTGACAGCGGCACCGTCAGAGAGCTCCTGTTTGCTGATGATTGCGCTCTATACGCCAACTCAGAGGCGGACATGCAACATAATGTTTCAGCTTTCTCACATGCCTGTGCCAAATTTGGGCTCAATATCAACTTGGAGAAGACTGTAGTTATGTACCAGCCAGCTCCAGGGAATAATCACACTGTGCCGAATATCAAAGTGAATGATCATAGACTAAGTGTTGTGGACAAATTCACCTATCTTGGCAGCACTGTGTCACAAGCTGCCACAATCGATGACGAAGTGAATGCAAGAATCTCCAAGGCCAGTGCAGCCTTTGGCAGACTGTACAAGAATGTATGGGACAGAACTGGAATAAGCCTGCAAACAAGGCTAAAAGTCTACAAAGCAGTTGTATTATCCACACTGCTATATGCTTGTGAAACCTGGACTGTTTATCAGCGACACGCTAGGAAATTAAACCACTTCCACACAGTCTGCCTAAGGAAGCTACTGAAGATTAAATGGCAAGACAAGATTCCAGACACTGAAGTACTAGAAAGAGCATCCATGCCCAGTATCCACACTCTACTGATGAAGAATCAGATTCGCTGGGCTGGTCACTTGACCCGCATGCCAGATCACAGGCTCCCTAAACGAATTTTCTACAGCGAACTGTGTTGTGGTAAACGCTCCCAAGGTGGCCAGAGGAAACATTTTAAAGATACTCTGAAAATTTCACTGAATGCTTTTGGAATTCATCATGACACCTGAGAGGCTGCAGCCAGAGACCGAAATTCGTGGCGTGCATCATTGCGCAAAGCTGCAGTCATATGTGAGGCAACCAGGACTGCAAGAGCTGTGAAGAAAAGGCAGGACAGAAAAACCACTGCAGGAAATCCTCCTCCAGAGACGTCAAGCATTCTTTGCCCACATTGTCAAAGAACATTTCGAGCCAAAATAGGCCTTATCAGCCATCTTAGAACCCAAGGCTCCACACCTTCAACCCAACTGGATTAAATGAATGGTCATCATCATTCTTGATGGACAAACAACAAACAACACTGCTGGATTTACTGAGGATGGGATCTGAGCACTTATGGACTGAATAGTTCGATGTGCAATGAGGATGATCTGTCGAATAACTAACTAGTCAAGAATAGGAGGTGAATTGTGGTGACAGCTGGTGAAATATTGTGAGATGTGGTGATATGTAGTGAGGTATTGTGAGATACTGTGAGACGTTGTGGGATATTTCGAGATATGGTGAGATCTTGTGAGATGTGAATAGATGTGATGAAATATTGTGAGATGTAGTGAGGTATGGTGAGATCTTGTGAGATCTTTTATGAGATACTGTGAGATGTTGTAAGATGTATAGAAATGTGGTGAGATATGGTGAGATTTGGTTAGACATGGTGAGATGTGTAGAAATGTGCTGAGATGAGTAGAAATGTGCTGAGGTATGTAGAAATATGGTGAGATGTGTAGAAATGTAGTGAGATATTGTGAGATGTTTTGAGATATGGAGAGACGTGGAGAAATGTAGAGAGATGTGGAGAGATATTGTGAGATATGGAGAGATATGGTGAGATATGGTGTGATATTGTGAAGTGTGGTGAGATGTGATGAGATATGGTGAGATATTGTGAGATATGGTGAGATGTGGTGAGATATTGTGAGGTGTGGTGAGATGCAATGAGATATGGTGTTTTATTGTGAGGTGTGGTGAGAAGTGGAGAGATGTTGTGAGATAAGTTGAGATATTGTCAGATGGTCGAGTCTCTATCCAATGGGGGATGAATGGCGAAGACAGAACATGAATGTATAAGATGATACAGTAATTGACAATCAGCTTTTCGTGTTTTTCAGTCGAGAAAAGATGACAAAATCATGTCAAGGGATAAATGAAATATAAGATAATTACAAGGTGATTGGCATCTAAACACGTCACCCGGAACATGAAACCACGATGGCGGAATCACACACGCAGTTGACGTCTAGTCATTTGACGTCTAGTCATTTGACGTCTAGTAATGTGACATTTCAACGTCGAGATAGTTGGACCACTGGTAGTTTACCAGTTATGAACAGGATGTCAAGAATACAGCACCAGAGCTCATCTCATTAGTTGACAATTCTTCTTCACAGACAGACTAACGCAAAGTCGGTTCAATATCGGTTAAGGGGCTGCGTTGTCTCTAGGTATGGTGTCCGCCTCGAGTGCTGGAGGTCCCGGGTTCAAGCCCCGGTGATGACCGGGACTTTTTCACGTGGACTTCTAGTAATAAAATTTTCCCTGGTCTCTGGATAGTGAGATCGGACGCCTGTGTGTATTGTTGCGCACGTAAAAGAACACTTGGCAGTTGGAAATCGAAAAAGAGTAGCCTAACGGCGCTGCCTGAGGAAAATTTCGAGTTAAAAATATACCCAAAGTATTTTCAGGATCCTCGTTGGTGCTACGGAGTTCGTGCACTGAGTTGAGTTTCTCCAGACTCAGATTTGAGTTAGGAGGAAAACGGAGCACGTATGGGTTGCACCCGTGTGCCGTGATGTTGATCCATCGACTAAACTAAACTAAACTAAACGGTTCAATAACCACAGAGAACAAAATACTCGATAAGTATGTCTTTTTACATTAGACCTCAATCAGGAACGTCAACCCTGTTACTGCGTAGTTTTTTGTGTTGAGTTGTTATGTTATTATGCAGCTGTTACTGTATACGTGTTACAATGGAAGTCTAACTGTGGAGATGTTACTGATAAATTGTTACTGTGGAGATGTTACTGAGAAAGTGTTACTGTGGAGATATTATTGAGAAAGTGTTACTGTGGAGATGTTACTGAGAAAGTGTTACTGTGAAGGGGTTACTATAGAGGTGTTACAGTAAAGGGGTTACTATAGAGGTGTCACTTTAGAGGTGTTACTATGAAGGTGTAATTATACAGGTGTTACTATAAAGGTGTTACTGTGGAAGTGTTGATGTGATGGTATTACTATAGAGGTGTTACTGTTGTCAGAATCTCGAATGTCTCCAACCGAGATGCAGGAACATCGTTACGCCCGCCAGGCGAATAGTCCCCAACCGGGATGCAGTAACATCGTTACGCCCGCCAGGCGAGTATTAGTTACCTGCCCGCAGGTTACTGGCTGACGCGATAGGCAGCGGTCAGGCAAGGACAAAGCAAGACGCACGCAGTCCTCGTGAAGCCAATCCACAGAGGGCAAGCGCTTTGCGAGAAACAGACAGACAGCTTGGGTACTCGGACCAGACAGGACGTGTGGGTAGAGAAAGGCTTTGTGTAGTTCTGTGCCCGAAAGTCGAGTGCTTGTACATCTTGTGAGATAGACTGTAAAGCTGTGGGTTGTCTGTAAGTGTATTGATGTATTGTATATGTATTGTAATGATCATCACATGCCAAACTAGATCGTATTGCATGTGACTTGTAAATAAATCCATTGAACTTCGTGTCGTTGTGTCTCAAGTCCAATCATGTTGTACTTGTACTTGTCTCACATGTGTTAGGTATAACGAGCCAGGTTTAAGACCCTGACATGTGTGAACGTGGTGGCATCGTCCGACTTTAAATTAATTAAGATTTGAACCTAGATTTGTGAACGTGAGGACTTTTGTCCAGCTTTAATGTACATTTAAATGTGATCGTAAAGGCTCATCCTCATATATAGTATAACATTTGTTTGAATATGGAGGCTAGATGTGAACGTAAAGTACATACATTTGTTTGATCCTGTAAACGTGTAAAACATCAGTGATTGTGTAACTTGTCGCCATTTTGACCTTGTCGACATTGTGAAGTTGTCGCCATTGTGACCTTGTCGCCATCTTGTAAACTTGGTGTCTATGTCCTTACTGAATGTCATCTTGATGTAAGTGATGTGTCATCAATGTTGTAGAGTGTTGAGAGATATTTAGATTGTCTTTGTGAAGTTAGTTGTAGAAAGCAGAAAGTTTCGGAAAGAAAGTGACTTGTGGTTTTGAAAAAAAAATATTGTTGACTGCCATGAGTCAGATTACTTAAGACCTGGTTAACAGCAACATAGATTGTTGAAACATTAATAGTGATAAATAATCACGAAGAGTGATAAGGAAAAAGACACCGGTAAGGGGCTAAAGATAGTGGCCAATCGAGCGGCAGGACTGAGGGCACGTGATGTGGTTTGAACACAGTGGGCGGACATTGAAGAAGGCAGTTGGTCCGGGAAACACAGCCAGGTTCACATCGTGGAAATTGACAAGACCAGCGGTATCAGATGAAGATGGAGAGTGTTCAAAGGTGAAGAGGAAAGCCTACGAATAAGGCGGCATGAACAGCGTTAGAGTGTTGTAGAATCGGTGTTACAGCGAGCGCGACGACTGGTACACATCAGGCCTGTAAACACACGGCAGTGCAGAAAACTGGGGGAGCCGTGTTGCTCGCTGGAGTGAGGGTCCGGTAATGACTGTAAGTTGATAAATTGTTCTAATGTATTATGAATTAATGGTGCTGTGAATAAAGTTATTTATTCGTTCGGTCGGCTTGTGGAACTGCTAGTCTTTGTGCTATTGGATGTGTTCATTCTAAAGTTGTCAGGGTGCACACAACATAACCCCTAGTAACACTCTGGCAATCATGGGGGCCGTCACGGAGCCTGAATCCAGGGAATGGAGGACGATACGAAATTGAACGATTCTCACGGAAAAAGTAATCAGCTTGGGAAGTTCTAGTAACAGATCGAAGTTAAGAAAAAATATTAGAACACGACTAGTGGAAAGCCGGCAACAGGATGAAGCTACAAAGATACCAGTGTATTAATTGTGAACAATAATATGATTTGTGATAGCAAAGATTGGTGTGGTATAAGGAATAGGTGCAACAATGAGCGATGCTCAATAATAGCGTAGAAAGAGTTATGATTAAAAACCAGAATAGAAGCTTACGAATTGTGAATCATGGCTAGTGGTAGAGCATTGCACGGTTGAACATAGCAACACGATTAGCAAGAAATTGATTCGCAGTGAGCAATACTCAGCAACTCAGGAAAGTGATTAATATCAAATAACATAGAAAATGAAAGGTGAAAAGCAAAAGTAATAATGTGTGCCGACTTGATTCAGGTTAGAGTTGCAAAGTGAGTTTGAACAATAGGACTATCACAACGATATGAGGGTGCTTGGGAAGGTGTTGGTTAACAGCAGGAGTGAAAACATTGTGTGAATACTGCTATCAACCACAGCAGTGGAACCCACATAGAGTGGCAACAGCAATGTTGGTGGCGAATTGAGCAGGGTGCCATAAAGTGCAATATTTCAAGTTCTCCAAAATTTCAAAATAAGGGGCGCAGCCACATAAATAACATTAATAGGCGGTCTACATGTGCCCAGGCACTGGAGTGATTTCAAGAACTAATCGCGTTATCAACATTGAGTATTCATTCCAGGTTTGTTGCACATGGTTTGGCAAGAGGTATCATAGGTGGTATCTACACCACGTTTGGGGACCCACCAGTTCACCTGACGACCCAGTTGAGCAAGTCCAGGCCAATTGAACCGAGTTGTAGCCAGGCTGATCCTTACCAAGTCCTGAAACAAGCGGAGCTGGAGCCGAGCAGTTGGACCAAGTCACCAGGGACACCAGCGCTAGAGATACAAGGTCATGTTTTCTTATTGATTACTGTGTATATTCTGCTGTAGTGGTCCAGAGTCATGGGACACATTTCATGAGTATATATATATCTGTACCATCATTATTAATAGGGTTGCTCACTCCACAGGTATTCAGTTTGTCAAACGGTTGATAAGTGCCGTTGGTTGTCCGGCAAAGAATTAGTGGTTTGAACAGTGTTACAGCAGGGTCAACACTGTGTCGAGGTTATCATAACAAGACAAGCAGCAACACTTGAGTGGTCTGCGTGTACAGATAGGAATAGATATACCACGCAGTAGTTACATCATATAACCATGCCTACATGGTCGGACTTCATAGGTTTAGGTGTGAGGTGTGGGTTGACAGTGACAGAGCTCAAGACAGAACTGCAGAAACGGAACAATAACCAAGGTAACGACCAGCAGAATAGACCCAAGAGTAAAGATCACCGAGCAGATTTCATAGCTTTAGGTGGAAGATGTGGGTTGACAGTGAAAGAACTTAGGACAGAACTCCAGAAACGTAAGGAGAACCAAGGTAAGGACCAGCAGAATAGACCCAAGAGTGGAGAACACCGAACTACTCAATATAGACCGGCCCTACAGAGACCAGCTAAGGTAGCTCGATCAGAGCCAGTAAGTGAAGGGACATATTGTAGTCGCCAACAAGAGTCTCTTAAAATAGGCGACAGAAACCCTAAGCACGACGCGGACATCAGAAACCGTCCTTCCAATAGAGTTGATAGGTACACAGACTACATAAGCAGTCGAAAATGCTGGGTCTGTAACAGCTTGGACCACGTAGCCAGAGAGTGTAGACTGAGACGAGTGACTAAAGAAGAACATGACCAAAAGACAAACTTAGGACACATAGCAACAGACAGACATATAAGACAACGGATCGGTAACCCTGCGTGTAGTCAAGTAGTGCCTACACGGAAGTCGAATGCGATCAGTATTCATAGCGGGACCTTAAAATCCCACAAAGCACTCGTGAACGGGAAGTTGACCACCTGCGTTAGGAATACAGGGTCGTCAATAGCGGGTGTAGATCAAAGCCTGGTAAGGAGTAGCGACTACACGGGAGAGAGCGTGACGTGCAGTACCTTCGGTGGTACAAAGGAAAAGTATTTTATAGCGTGGGTGCATATATCCTGCCCGTACTATGAAGGGAGAATACGAGTAGCAGTGTTGCCTAGTCCACTTGCAGGACTAATGATAGGTAACATACCGGGAGTGACAGAGTGTACAGAAGATGAAGCCCAAAGATGGAATGGTAAAATGACACGGGAGAATACAGACTCCAGACAGCATATTAAGAAAGAAGATAACGTGGTCATACCTCGGGCTGACCAGACAGACACTAGACGGGTACTAGACATTCAAACCGAAGACCGTGCAAAGCAACAAAGAGACGACAAGACACTGCGAACTTGTTTTCAGCGGGCAAACTGCCCACCTAAACAATCGAAATTAGGCAAGTGGTCATTTGTAATGAGGAATGAAATTCTCATGAGAGAATACACGAAAGATGCAAAAGGTATCTTACAAAGGGTACTGCCAGTGAGAGAGCGCAGTAACGCTCTGGAACGAGCACACATCGCCCCGAGTGCAGACCATATGAGTTTGGCCAAGACTAGAAAGAGATTATTATCCGGGTTCTACTGGCCAGGCTGTGAGAAGGACATCAGAAGCCATGTCCGATCATGTAAATTGTGCAAACGAACAGATGTAAGAGCCTCAGACATACAGATAGGAAAAAGCAACAAACAACAGATAGAAAACACTTGTGAGAAACACTGTCAACAAGATGAAAAGAAATCAAAAACTCACCACATAGAACAGGTCACTGACAAAGAGACAGACAAACCACTGACACATGAACAGCCAACAGTCACACCGGTAGCATGTGGCTTATTAGAGTGGCAGCGTCGTCAGAAATGTGCAGAATGCATCAAACTTAGGGTTACATTATTCTTAACTCTGATGAATACTATAGTTATGGGAAAGGAAATACGTCATCGGATGGTGAAAACAGTAAATACAAGAAAAACACATACAGTTAGAAAACAACAGTATACCCTAAGATATACAAATAACACAAGACTCACCGCTTACACTATACCACCAGGCAAATCACATCAAAAACTGGTAACAGCATATACCTACTGGGTTCGGCAGGCAGTGTCAAAGCTATTAGCATCAAACAGAAATTGCAAATTTAAGAATAATAAAACATCAATATTACCACTCACAGGATAACATCACAGGTCTCAATTTCAAACATTATTATCTTGTGATATATATATATATATATATATATATATATATATATATATATATATATATATATATATATATAGTGTAGATACTTTATAGAGTATATAAAAGCTATATGGATGTGATTGGTATAGATAGAATTGTTGTAGTAGAATAAATGCATTGATAGGTATAAGGTTGATGAGGTAACATGAGGATGTGGTAAAGTCATCAGAGGAAAAAAAAAATACAAACAGTACAGAGGTGTAATAGTGTGGTTAAAATATATACATGAAGTCTGTGAATGCTAGACATGACATGGCCTAAGAAACGTTACACCAACTATATGACAAAAGGATCTGGTCAGAAGAGGGACAGAATCCCGATAGTACAATATGGCATACGGTAATAGAAGAGGGACAGAATCCCGATAGTACAATATGGCATACGGTAATACTATCATTTAGGAAACCATGCGTTCAGACAAGGTGACTGGGCGAGTGGGTAGCACGTTGTGTTACTGACAATGATAACATGTCAATGTAGGAATTGTGATATGATTGCGGTAATATAATATGCAATTGTGAATGTAAATATGCATATGTATGTATGGATATATATACACCCAAGGCTGTTATTAATTTCAGATAGTTAAAGGGTGTAAATGACTGAGCAGAAGAGATAGTGTCGAAGGTACCTCAAAGATGTTACCTCACTAGCGGACTGAAGAGGCTGAGACAGACAGACGCAAGTGAAGATTGGGAATCTGATTGGTAGAAGATACAGTCAGCGAAGACAGATACCAGCCAGAACCAACCAAGGGAGTAATAGTTAATAACATTCACTATCATTCAATAAACAAAACTCATAATACATATAGTCAGATAAATAATATCATGTTAATGGCTGATAAGTACATATATAAACATCAATACATTCTTACGATCATAATCATCATGCCATGTATATTCATAAACAGTATGCATGTAATTGTAACAGTGTTGATTGTACTAGTACCTGATGGGAACACAGGACAGGTAAGATGAGAGGTTGGTAGAAACGACATCTGCGAAAGCAGGAAGGTTGACAGTGGGTCTAAAACCACGATACATCACAGAGGAAACCCACAACTTAAAAGCAAAAAGAAGAAGAAGGTAACTGAGACACTACTACAAATGATACATATTGATGTCACAAAAATGATAATGATGGGCGAGTGAAAGTTTGACTAGTGCTTGCAATATTACATGTGAGTCCAATTGTATATATTATTTAGGTTTTATGACAATATTGTATATTGGAGAGACAGACATGTACAATTGGTAGGAGAAATTTAGCTGATGGTGGTAACATGTACATAACATAAGAATAGGTTGAGTGACAGTGAAGTGAGAGAAAGGGGACGAGAAGACTGAGAGTAGGAACTTGTGCGAATGAGAATCAATTTGAACACAACCTGGATATGTGCACAATAGTATACAGGAAGCGTATAGGCATAGATGGAGCATTTGTATAGTAGTATGTAGTATTGTAGTATGCGGTTTGGGAGACAGAGTACATAATAAAAAATTAAACACTATTGTTTAAAAAAAAAAAAAAAAAAAAAAAAAAAAGAGAGAGAGAGAAAGACAAACGATGAAAGGATGAAGAGAGGGAATGAGAGAGAGAGAGAACAGAGTGCAAGTGAAATTGAAGAAAAGGATACAAGGATAGTGTAGTAGGATTATTAGTAGTACCATTGATAATAGTACCAAGTGGTAGTACTGTGTACATATAAGATTTCAACATGTAGCACTTCAGCAGGGCAGTAGATGGATATAGAGGTATATAAGGGTCATGGTATTAGGAACACTACAAGGGAAAAGGTGGTAGTAAGAACACCAGGCATAAACATAAGGCAAATGAAGGGAATAGATAGCCATAGAGCACAAGTAACTAATGGCAGCCGACCACGCACACACGTTGACAAGACAAATACAAGAGTCATAGGTACTCGCACCAAAGAGATCCACGGTCGTAGCATAGACTACTCAGGAGCAAGATAGAGCTTAAACAAAATATGGGTGAAATTGATATGTCTGCAATACACACGTTCCTGCACCCAGGGCTTAAGGGCTGGGGAGGGTGTCAGTTGCTTGTACCGAGGTATAAATGAGGAACCTTATGGGAATGTCCGGGGTGGGACATTGGGACTCATAGTAGGTTGGTCCTCAACTTGCCGAATACAAAGGGGGTTGAGGCCACACGAGGTCTATTTGGGAATAGACGGATATTCGTGTCCGACATTATAATTTGTGTGAAGGTATGGCAGAATATCAACGTAACACAGAGGGAAGTTAAAGGGAACTGAGAAGCAAGCTCAAAGGCATGAGGCAGTAGACAGATATGTGCGACCAGGGACAGGCATGTGCGACCAAGCTGACTCATGTC
The DNA here is from genome assembly GCA_963921405.1 of Cepaea hortensis. Lineage (NCBI taxonomy): Eukaryota > Metazoa > Mollusca > Gastropoda > Stylommatophora > Helicidae > Cepaea > Cepaea hortensis. Next base: position 435,414 of record OY992876.1, on the reverse strand, counting down.
AAGTGTAGAGATAAGGAAGAACCCAAAAATGTAGAACATTTTTGAAATTGCGGGGGGCATATGCCATGAGTCAGATTACTTAAGACCTGGTTAACAGCAACATAGATTGTTGAAACATTAATAGTGATAAATAATCACGAAGAGTGATAAGGAAAAAGACACCGGTAAGGGGCTAAAGATAGTGGCCAATCGAGCGGCAGGACTGAGGGCACGTGATGTGGTTTGAACACAGTGGGCGGACATTGAAGAAGGCAGTTGGTCCGGGAAACACAGCCAGGTTCACATCGTGGAAATTGACAAGACCAGCGGTATCAGATGAAGATGGAGAGTGTTCAAAGGTGAAGAGGAAAGCCTACGAATAAGGCGGCATGAACAGCGTTAGAGTGTTGTAGAATCGGTGTTACAGCGAGCGCGACGACTGGTACACATCAGGCCTGTAAACACACGGCAGTGCAGAAAACTGGGGGAGCCGTGTTGCTCGCTGGAGTGAGGGTCCGGTAATGACTGTAAGTTGATAAATTGTTCTAATGTATTATGAATTAATGGTGCTGTGAATAAAGTTATTTATTCGTTCGGTCGGCTTGTGGAACTGCTAGTCTTTGTGCTATTGGATGTGTTCATTCTAAAGTTGTCAGGGTGCACACAACATAACCCCTAGTAACACTCTGGCATTGACTGACGACATTACGACCTACAATTACACTCATCGACATACAAACCTAATCAAAACTTAGTGACAAGCATACACACCACATCAGATAGACGCTAATTTATTTCCTCCAAAAACAAAGCAGGTTTTCTGTGCCATCTGAAACCCTTGCCCGTAGAGGTCATTTGTGTTTTGAAGTAGCGACCCTACAGTTCCTAGCCCTGGTTTGAACCGTTCTCCACCGCATCCAGTACACTTGAGTATATTTTTTTTTTCTATATACTTTCGGATGCAAATTTGGGCACAAATTGTAAGTTGAACACAATTGTAAATTTTTCACTTTACTAACATCTTATAACTAATTGTGTGTCTGACAACTCATTTGCATTTAAATTTTCCATCATGTCTTCATTAAACGACTTCATCGAGATGGGTTTAAAGCTAAAGTTAACTGGTGACGAGTTAACAAAGTGGAGTGAAGCTAAGTATTCTGAACACCTTCGAGAGAAAGCGCACGAACGCGAAGAGAGAGCAGCTGAAAGAGCTGCCAAGCAAGTAGAGGCAGAAACAGCCTTAAAGCAGTCAGAGGCAGCAACAGCATTAAAACAAGCAGAGCTAGAACTATCTGCAAAAACAAAACAAGCAGAGTTAGATAATGAATTGAGGATGGCAGAAATCTCAGCTCAAAGTAAAATAGAAGAGCTTGAGTTACAATTAAAAATTAAACAACTTGAAACTGATACTGCCATAGACAAAGAGTCTAAGAAAGCTCAAAGACTGGAGAAAGAAAACCAGTATAAAAAGTATCAAGGTATTGTAAGAAATTATACCTCAGGTGACTGCATTGCAGCCTTCACCCAAAATTTTGAAACCGTAATGGACCATTACCAGATCCCACTTTCTGAATGGAATATTATTTATATGAGGACTTTGTCAGGGGAACCTCTGAAAGTCATAGAGACTATCCCCAAAGACCTCAGAAAAGATTACCATTATCTAAAATCAAAGATTATGGCACATTTTATGCTAGATGAGGCAGGTTACAGAGAACAGTTCAGCAAGTTGAGTCCAAAATCTACTCAAACGTTCTCTGACTACCTCTGCTTAGTCCTTGACATATTTACCAAATGGACTTCAGCAGCTAAAATAGATAAAGATTATCAGAAATTAGAAGATCTCATCATCAGGGATACAGTCATCTCATCCCTTCCATCAGCATTTTCAAAATTTTTGCAAGAGAATGAATGTACGAGTGTAGATCAGATTGAGAGACGTGGTTCGGCTTATTATACAGCCAATAAACATTGTTTTGCTAGTGAAGCTACTGATACAAACTTCGTAGCATCGGCTAACTATGAAAAACCTCGATCAGAACCCTATAATAGGCAAAAACCATATAAGCCTACTTCTGAGAAATACAATCATTGTAGATATTGTAACTTTTCACACCACCAAGGTGAGATGTGTGACAAGAACCCAGCATATCTTACATATCTACAGAACATCATAAATAGCCAAGATAAGGAACGTAAATCCTTCAAACAGGCACGAAAATGTTTCCTCTGTAAGGCGTACGGGCATTGGCGTCATGCTTGTAAAGGAAGGCAAATGACCAAGAAAGCAAATGCCGCCTTATTTGATAGTTCATCGTCAGATGAAGAACAATCAGAGAAACACCCTGTGAACTCAGCACAGGCTTTTGACATGTTTAACGCAAATAAATGTACTGTTTGTAATACCTTTTATGAATATGGCATTTTGACATGCGGCCACTTTAAAAGTTACCTTAAAAGTGTCACTTTAGAGGCGTTACTATGAAGATGTTACTATGAAGGTGTTACTATAAAGGTGTTGCTGTAGAGGTATCACTGTAGAAATGTACTATTGAGGTGTTAGTATAGAGGTGTTACTGTGGAGGTGGTACTGTAATGTGTTACTGTGTAGGTGTTATTGTAGAGGTATTACTGTCGAGGTGTCACTGTAGCGGTAGGGATGTTACTGTAGATATACAGTCTATGCACGTTAACAACTGAGAATGACTCAACACAGCTTGCTGAACAGGACACCGGTCTAGTTTTTCCACAGTCTAGTTTACTCACACAATACATTAGACACTGTCACGAACAGCATCTTTTGTTCCATAACGAATTCACAAATGTACAAACAATGTATAAACAATATCGAACATCATATTTACACAAAGTTTGGATATTGCAGGAAATGAGCGGTCACCCTAGTAGAGCCTGCCTGCTAGGGGAGGGGCAGGGAATGTCCCTCAAGAGTCCATACGCCTGGTGCCGCCTCGCCCGCATACCAGACGTTCCACGTTCACGACCAACTCACCCGTGGCCATTCAGTCCTCGGCACGTCGGTCCACCTTCAACTTGGGGGTTTATAATCGGAGTTTTCCATCTCCTAGATTGGCTGCTGTAATAGCTAACGGGCCCAATCTACCCGGGGGTAAGAGGTTCCAGCGCCTCATTTATGGCGAGCACAATAGATACATGTGTACGGGAAACAAGGCCAATGCCATACACTCTCTATCACATAGATTTTTTTCACAATGATGAATGTTACTTCGGGTTGGGGGAGGGGTGAGGGGGTGAAGATTAAGACCACGTACCTTTTGTTTACACATTGATCCTTGTTACATAATAGATCCTGCAGGTCATATATCATTTGTCTACACATTGATACATTTTATATAATCATATATAATCACATATAATCAGATTGCTACTGGTACTACTGGGGATGGAACTCTTCGCTGGCTTCTGGGGATGGGGACGGAGCGCTTATGGGAATGCCCCGAATGCTGTGATCTCGGTTCCTAAATCAGTCAGTCAATCAATCGAACATCACACTTAAATCAATCAATCAATCAATCTATCGAACATCACACTTCTACAAGAGCGGCGTAATTTATAGCCGTAGCTCTGTTGACGATGACAACATCCAACACCGAACCAAGTCCAAGTCTGACTGACTCTAAAGTGACATTTTGTTCTAGCCCAAAACGTCCAGCCTACTTTTCTCGTGTTTGTGACCAATGTCGTGATAGGTCAAATCGCACGGTCTCCTTCTGTCGACCGCGCTTAATACGTCTCATGCCATGTCCCCAAAACTGTATAAACAGGACTATGGCAATGTGTTACTAAAGGGATGTTACTATGGCAATGTGTTACTAAGGGGTGTTACAAAATAAGATATTACTGTAGAGGCGTTACAGTAGATGAGATTCGTTACAAAATATGTGTTACTGCAGATGTGTTAATGTGAGGTGTTACGGTGGAAGTGTTACTACGGAAGTGTTACTATGGAGGTATTACTGTGGAGGTGTTATTGTAGAGGTATTATTGTAACTGACTTGGTGTCAGGTCTTACTCAGATATGACTGAGCTACCGTATAGCAGTAGACAGAACTACCTGCTTTATATTAGCGCCGAAGGTTGGGCGGCGCTTACCAAACCCAACACCTCACATTGTGCCAACGGCTTCGGGCGGAAGAGCGCAATTGGGAGGGTACAAACCTTACCCTGCTGCGAGGAAATGCAATTTAAAGACAAATGTCATGGCAGGGCAGACCAGGCCCTAAGCCTTGGTTGGTGGCTGGTCTAGGATCGAAGCTCCGACAGGCGGACAGTTAGAGCATTACTTTGCTGATCTGGCAGCTTCTCATGCTTGTCTTGTTCCAGATGTAGAGGTGTTACCTTTCCTCTGGAGTGAACTAGGCAGGCCCAGAGAGGGATCATGCTGCATGGGCAACACATGATCTCTATATTTTAGCCCAGGCTTTGTGCTATGGAGAGGCAATAACTCCATCCCTGGTCTTAACCGGTCTCGGAATCAAAGCGAGAGGCAACTGTTACGGGTCATAAGTCACCTGTTAGTTGGCGTAGACATGGGGCGCCACGCGTTGCCTCTGACGGTGGGAGACACCTACAGGTGTCACTGATCAGCTACCGCCCGCCTCAAGCTGGGCAGTCCCCGGCCAATTGGGTGCTGATCCGCCACAGCCTGCCTGCTTCAATCGGTGCTTGGGGCTAGGACAAAATCTGAATCTCAGGCTATAAAACCAATGCACCAGGTAATAATAAAAAGAAAAATAGAAACGGCTTGCAACCTGGAACGTGAGAACCATATGTCCAGGATTTTCCACTGACTTGACCAATATTAACGATGTGAGAAAAACGGCTGTGATTGATGCCGAACTCAATCGTCTTAACATTGATATTGCTGGCCTGCAGGAGACTCGCCTCGCTGAGGAAGGGTCATTCAGGGAAAACAATTACACCTTTTTTTTTGGGGGGGAAGGGTAGAGGGCAGGCAGAAAACAGGCAAAACGGGTAGGCTTTGCAGTGAAGAATTCGCTACTGAGAATGATTGAAATTCCAGCAGGAGATAATGAAAGACTATTATCCCTGCGCTTGGCAACCTCTTGTGGCTTTGCCACAATTATTACTGCATATGCACCGACACTCGATTCCTCTGATGATGTGAAGGATTCGTTCTATGAGGAGTCTCCATGATCAAGGCAGTTCCAAAATCTGACTACATTTGTATGCTCGGTGATTTCAATGCTCGTGTTGGCAAGGACTCGAATTCATGGTCAGTGTGCCTTGGAAAATACAACATCGATCGCATGAATGAAAATGGGCAAAGGCCGCTGGAGCATTGCACCAGAAATGACCTATGTATTACAAACTCCTTTTTTAAAACAAAAGAGCTGCATAAGGTCACATGGAAGTATCAAAGATCCGGCCATTGGCACCAGCTGGACTTCATCACACGGAGACAACATCTGAACTATCTATCATTGACTCGAAGTTACCACAGTGCTGACTGTGATACAGGTCACTGTTAGACTGAGACCAAAGAGAATCTGCACAGCTAAACACAAATCTAGCCCCAGGATTAATATTATTAACACTCACGATCCTGAAAAGTGCTTTCAGTTTCAACAGCAACTTGAAGACGCTTTCACTGATACACCAGAAAATTGTACAGTAAATGAAAAGTGGGGTAAACTTAAGGAAACTCTTTATAAAACTGCCGTAGGGGTTTACGGCACTGTGGATCATAAGAGGCAGGACTGGTTTGCGGCAAACAGCCAGACTCTGCAGCCCTTGATTGATAAGAAGAAGATAGCTCTCTTACGAAACAAGGAAAGACCAACGCGTAACACTCAGAGTGAGCTAAAGTAAGCTAGGAAGGATTGCAAAAGGCTGCCAGGCAGTGTGCAAATGATTATTGGATCAAGTTATGTGAGTCCATTCAAATCGCAAGTGATCAGGGAAACATCAGAAGCATGTATGAAGGAATAAAGAAAGCCTGTGGTCCAGTGATCAAAAGAAGTGCATCACTGAAAACCTTGACTGGAGAAATCATACCTGATAAGAAACAGCAGATGGACAGATGGGTAGAGCACTATTTGGAGCTTTACTCAAGTGAGACCAAACTAGCAGATGATGCCTTCAACGCCATAGAGGTTCTACCAGCTCTTGACCACCTGGACACACTTCTCACCATAACAGAAGTTAAGTTTGCTATAAATGAACTTGCATCTGGCAAGGCTCCAGGTTATGATGGGATTCCAATATAGGTTATCAGGAGTGGGCAAGACACACTCACTCTACAGATCCACCAGTTAATAGAGCTATGCTGCCGAGAAGGACAAGTTCCACAGGATTTCAAAGATTCAAAAATCATAACACTGTACAAGAACAAGGGCGATAGGAGCGAGTGCAACAACTTTAGGGGTATCTCACTTCTGTGTATTGTTGGAAAAGTATTTGCCAGAATTGTTCTGCACAGACTTCAAGTCCTAGGAGATCAAGTCTACCCCGAATCACAGTGTGGCTTTCGACAGAACCGTTCTACCATTGATATGATATTCTCATTGCGACAAATGCAAGAAAAATGCCGTGAACAGAATTAAACACTGTTTATTGCTTTCATTGACCTCATAAGGAGAACTCCCGACCCCTGGTTTACAAGACCAGTGCTCTAACCACTGAGCTATGGAGAATAATAAATTCTCCTTGGGGGCAGAATTTTTTATTTTACATATCTAGGATCGGTGGTAAATAGCAAATTATCCCTAGATCAGGAAATCAACATCCGGATTGGTAAGGCAGCAACAACAATGAACAGGTTAAGAAAAAGAGTCTGGGAGAACAGGAAGCTTACTGTCAAAACAAAAGTCCTTGTCTATCAAGCATGTGTCCTTAGTACTCTTCTCTATGGCAGTGAAACCTGGACAACTTACTCACACCAAGAGAACAATTTAAACAGCTTTCATATGCGGTGTCTGCGAAGAATTCTTGGTATTAAGTGGCAAGACAAAATCACAAATACTGAAGTATTGGAAAGATCAGGTTGTGTGACAGTTTATTCCATGCTCAGTCTTCGTAGACTTAGATGGATAGGACATCTTAGGCGGATGGATGATGGTAGAATACCAAAGGATATCTTTTTTGGTGAATTACAGATGGGTAAGAGATCTCAGGGTCGGCCTCTACTACGATACAAAGATGTGTGTAAGCGGGACATGATTGATACAGGCATTGATAATGCACATTGGGAGCAAGTCGCCGCTGAACGTGTTGCATGGAGGGCAAATATCAGAAATGGAATAAAGTCAAAGGAGAAAATTATTGCAGAAAAGTCACACACCAAGCGTTTGAGACGTAAGATGGTGCATGATGGTGGAAATGACCACGTGTTCACATGCACCCACTGTGAACGGACATTTACAGCGCAATTTGGCCTTATCAGTCACACTCGCTACCGCCATAGTTAAAAGTTATTATGCCTTTTTAAAGCACAAACTATCGTCTGTCAAGACGGCAAAGGTGCCAATGTGTGTGACCTCATAAAAGCATTTGATTTGGTCAGTCGTGAGAGTCTGTTCGAGGCACTAAAGAAGATTGGCTGCCCACCAACTCTTCTGTCCATTGTGGAATCATTCCACACAGGCATCAAGGGTATAATCAAGTTTGATGGTGCATCTTCTGAAGAGTTTGAAATCAAGAGTGGAGTTAAGCAAGGTTGTGTACTAGCTCCCACCCTCTTTGGAATATACTTTTCACTTCTACTGAAATATGCCTTTCGTGATCAGGATAGTGGTATATACATTCACTTACGCTCAGATGGTGGCCTCTACAATGCTCAGAGATTGAAGGCAAAGACCAAAATTAGGAGGGTATTGATCAGAGAGTTGCTTTTCGCAGTTGATGCTGCACTTACGACCCACTCTGAGGAAGAATTACAATGTCTACTATTTGCATTCCCCAATGCTTGTTCTGAATTTGGTTTAACAATTAGCAAAAAGAAGACACAGATTATGTCACAAGGTGCACATGGGGTACCAACAATCTTTATTGACGACGATGGAGTCTCTGTGGCGAAGTGATCAAGCCGTTTGACTCGTGCTCCGAAGGTCGTGGGTTCGATTCCGGGCCGCGTCCTTCGGTTTACGAGTTAAATGTTTCGGAGACTCCTGTGGGCCGTCGCTAAAAGCTACGGAGTTCGTGCTTTGTGCGACGCTTTCCGTGCTGCGGAAAGAGACCGAGCCATATGGGATAAAATCCGGTGCAATGAAGTCGACCCTGTCGACTTTTAAGCGACTTTTTTTATTGACGACGCCAAACTAGAGATGGTAAACCATTTTACATATCTAGGATCAGTGGTAAATAGCAAATTATCCCTAAATCAGGAAATCAACATCCGGATTGGTAAGGCAGCAACAACAATGAACAGGTTAAGAAAAAGAGTCTGGGAGAACAGGAATCTTACTGCCAAAACAAAAGTCCTTGTCTATCAAGCCTGTGTCCTTAGTACTCTTCTTTATGGCAGTGAAAACTGGACAACTTACTCACACCAAGATAAACGTTTAAACAGCTTGCATATGCGGTGTCTGCGAAGAATTCTTGGTATTAAGTGGCAATACAAAATCACAAATACTGAAGTATTTGAAAGATCAGGATGTGTGACGGTTTATTCCATGCTCAGTCTTCGTAGACTTAGATGGATAGGACATCTTAGGAGGATATATGATGGTAGAATGTCTCTGTGGCGAAGTGGTCAAGCCGTTTGACTCGTGCTCGGAAGGTTGTGGGTTCGATTCCGGGCCGCGCCTTTCGGTTTACGAGTTAAATGTTTCGGAGACTCCTGTGGGTCGTCGCTAAAAGCTACGGAGTTCGTGCTTTGTGCGATGCTTTCCACGCTGCGGAAAGAGACCGAGCCATACGGGATAAAACCCGGTGCGATGAAGTCGACCCTGTCGACTTTTAAGCGACTTTTTTTTTTATACCAAAGGACATCTTTTTTGGTGAATTACAGATGGGTAAGAGATCTCAGGGTCGGCCTCTACTACGATACAAAGATGTGTGTAAGCGGGACACGATTGATACAGGCATTGATAATGCATATTGGGAGCAAATATCATGGACGGACAGAAAACTCAATAAGCAAGGCCTTCAAGAAACAAATGAAGATCGTAAACTGATTAGAGTCATTAGATATAGACAGTCAAAATTTTTTGGGCATGTTATGAGAAGAAATGACTTGGAGAACTTGGTGACAACTGGCAAGATCGAAAGGAAGAGATAAAGGGGAAGACCGAGAAGTAAATACCTGGATGTATTGGCCACATGGCATGGTCGAGACAAGAACACGGAGCTGACCCACGACTCTGGTGATCGAGTGAGATGGCAGAACATGACCGCCCAAGCTTACCTGCATGGCACATGATGGATTGATGGATGCCACTTGATTTTATCATGTATAATATAACATTACTGTAATGTGAGTGAGAGAGTTAGTGAAAGGGAGAAAGAGAACGAATGAACGAACGAACGAACAAACTTTATTTTAAAAGGGTAACAAATTGGGCACGCAGGCCCGTCTTACATTCGGCCCTTTCAATCGCTCATCTTTCATTCATCAAATGTGCATGTTACATTCATTGGCACCTTGCCGTCTTGACAGACGATAGTTTGTGCTTTAAAAAGGCATAATAACTTTTAACTATGGCGGTAGCGAGTGTGACTGATAAGGCCAATTTGCGCTGTAAATGTCCGTTCACAGTGGGTGCATGTGAACACGTGGTCATTTCCACCATCATGCACCATCTTACGTCTCAAACGCTTGGTGTGTGACTTTTCTGCAATAATTTTCTCCTTTGACTTTATTCCATTTCTGATATTTGCCCTCCATGCAACACGTTCAGCGGCGACTTGCTCCCAATGTGCATTATCAATGCCTGTATCAATCATGTCCCGCTTACACACATCTTTGTATCGTAGTAGAGGCCGACCCTGAGATCTCTTACCCATCTGTAATTCACCAAAAAAGATATCCTTTGGTATTCTACCATCATCCATCCTCCTAAGATATCCTATCCATCTAAGTCTACGAAGACTGAGCATGGAATAAACTGTCACACAACCTGATCTTTCCAATACTTCAGTATTTGTGATTTTGTCTTGCCACTTAATACCAAGAATTCTTCGCAGACACCGCATATGAAAGCTGTTTAAATTGTTCTCTTGGTGTGAGTAAGTTGTCCAGGTTTCACTGCCATAGAGAAGAGTACTAAGGACACAGGCTTGATAGACAAGGACTTTTGTTTTGGCAGTAAGCTTCCTGTTCTCCCAGACTCTTTTTCTTAACCTGTTCATTGTTGTTGCTGCCTTACCAATACGGATGTTGATTTCCTGATCTAGGGATAATTTGCTATTTACCACTGATCCTAGATATGTAAAATGGTCTACTATCTCTAGTTCAGCGTCGTCAATAAAGATTGATGGTACCCCATGTGCACCTTGTGACATAATCTGTGTCTTCTTTTTGCTAATTGTTAAACCAAATTCAGAACAAGCATTGGAGAATGCAGATAGTAGACATTGCAATTCTTCCTCAGAGTGGGTCGTAACTGCAGCATCATCTGCAAAAAGCAACTCTCTGATCAGTACCCTCCTAATTTTGGTCTTAGCCTTCAATCTCTGAGCATTGTAGAGGCCGCCATCTGAGCGTGAGTGAATGTATATACCACCATCCTGATCACGAAATGCATATTTCAGTAGAAGTGAAAAGTATATTCCAAAGAGGGTGGGAGCTAGTACACAACCTTGCTTAACTCCACTCTTGATTTCAAATTCTTCAGAAGTTGCACCATCAAACTTGATTATACCCTTCATGCCTGTGTGGAACGATTCCACAATGGACAGAAGAGTTGGTGGGCAGCCAATCTTCTTTAGTGCCTTGAACAGACCCTCACGACTGACCAAATCAAATGCCTTTGTGAGGTCGATGAAGGCAATAAACAGTGGTTGATTCTGTTCACGGCATTTTTCTTGCATTTGTCGCAATGAGAATATCATATCAGTGGTAGACCGGTTCTGTCGAAAGCCACACTGTGATTCGGGGTAGACTTGATCTCCTAGGACTTGAAGTCTGCGCAGAACAATTCGGGCAAATACTTTTCCAACAATACACAGAAGTGAGATACCCCTATAGTTGTTGCAGTCGCTCCGATCGCCCTTGTTCTTGTACAGTGTTATGATGCTTGAATCTTTGAAATTCTGTGGGACTTGTCCTTCACGCCAGCATAGCTCTATTAGCTGGTGGATCTGTATAGTGAGTGTGTCTTGCCCACTCCTGATAACCTCTATTGGAATCCCATCCTTACCTGGAGCCTTCCCAGATGCAAGTTCATTTATAGCACACTTAACTTCTGTTATGGTGGGAAGTGTGTCCAGGTGGTCAAGAGTTGGTAGAGCCTCTATGGCGTTGAGGGCATTATCCGCTAGTTTGGTCTCACTTGAGTAAAGCTCCAAATAGTGCTCTACCCATCTGTCCATCTGCTGTTTCTTATCAGTGATGACTTCTCCAGTCAAGGTTTTCAATGGTGCACTTCTTTTGATCACTGGACCACAGGCTTTCTTTATTCCTTCATACATGCTTCTTATGTCTCCCTTATCACTTGCGATTTGAATGGACTCACATAACTTGATCCAATAATCATTTGCACACTGCCTGGCAGCCTTTTGCACATCCTTCCTAGCTTGCCTTAGCTCACTCAGAGTGTTACGCGTTGGTCTTTCCTTGTTTCTTAAGAGAGCTTTCTTCTTCTTATCAATCAAGGGCTGCAGAGTCTCGCTGTTGGCCGCAAACCAGTCCTGCCTCTTATGATCCACAGTGCCGTAAACCCTTACGGCAGTTTTACAAAGAGTTTCCTTAATTTGACCCCA
>OY992876.1:415000-423310 GCA_963921405.1 Cepaea hortensis | reverse complement strand
GGAGGAGGAAGGGAAGAAGAAGAAGAAGAAGAAGAAGAAGAAGAAGAAGAAGAAGAAGAAGAAGAAGAAGAAGAAGAAGAAGAAGAAGAAGAAGAAGAAGAAGAAGAAGAAGAAGAAGAAGAAGAAATAATCACACACATACTCCCGCCAACCCACACATCCCGCACCTATCCACACACATATCCGCACTCTCAGAATTTTCCCCACCCACCCACACACACATCAGCCAACCTACACCTACTCACCCACCCAATATTCGCCACCTCTCAACTACACACATCCCCACCCATAAACACATCTCCCCACCTGCCCACACATATCCCCCACCTTAAACACCCAGGAAAACACACCTCCCACCCACACCCACACCGCCACCCACATATATCCCACCCACACATATCCGCCGCTCACACACATCTTCTCACAACTACACACCTCCCCTACCCATACACTCATCTCTCACACACATCCACCCACTCACGTGCTCATCCAACAACCACTCACACCAACACATCACCCACGCGCCCATCAACACATGCATCTCTCATCTACCCTCCCACCCACACACACCCCAACCACCCAGCCAAACACACATCCCCCATCCTCGCATACATCTTCAATCACCTGCACATCCACACCTCCCCACCTCTCACACATCTCCCTCCCACACAAAACTCCACCCATAAACACATTCCCCTCACACACACACACCATCGCCCACATACATTCCCCATACACATCCCCGCCCTCACATCTCCCCAGAGAGAGAGAGAACGAACGAACGAACGAACAGACTTTATTTTCAAAGGGTAACAAATTGGGCACGCAGGCCCGTCTTACATTCGGCCCTTCCAATCACTCATCTTTCTTTCATCAACAGTGCATAGGAAAAAAACATTGTCACATGAATTTTGTAAACATAAACAATGCATATTACTATGTTATGAGACACATCCACCACCCACCCACACATCCCCCATTCACTCCAACTCGCCACCCAACCACACACACATACAATACATTCCCCCACCCATCCACCACATCCCTACACCTACACATCTCCCCACCCACACACACCTCTAACCCACCACACATCCCATCCACCCACACCCCAAGCACACATACATTCAATAACCCACACATCCCCACCTACACACATCTCCCCACCCACTAACATATCCTCTACCCGTCCCATTTCCCACCAACAATCACTCACCCAATATCCTCCTCCACCCACACACCTCAACCACCCAGCCAAACACACATTCCTCAGCCACACACACATCTCCCGTCAACTCACATATTCCGCACCTACCACACAAATTCCGCACTCACCCACATAATCTCCCATCTCCCCCAGCCCACTCACAGATCCCAAGCCAACATCTACAAACATCCCCCACCATCTCCTAACCTGCACACACTCACCCACCCACATATCCTCTACCCACCCACACATCCTCTATCCACCCATCCCCAACCAAACATCCCTTAACCACACACCCTTACTCATATACAATCACCCACCCACACATCCTCTACCCAACCACACATCCTCCATCCACCCATTCCCCCAGTCACACATCCCTTAACCACACACCCCTACCCATATACACACACATCCCCACCCACGCACAATCTCGCCACCAATACAAACATCCCTCACACACATCCCCACCCACCAACACATTCCCCATTCACAAACACACACCTCCCATCCACGCACACACAACCCACACACACATCCCCAACCCATACATTCATCCCCTCACACATCCCTAGACACACGTACTTATCCCTTAACCACTAACACCCACACACCCTTACCCACTCATCAACATATACATCTCCTATCTACCCACCCCCACTCACACATCCCAACCACCCATCTAAGCACACATCCCCCACCCTCACACACATCCTTCACCCACCCGCAAACCCAACCACACCTTCACCCACCCAAACAAACATCATTTATCCACACCCAGCTGCCCTCCCACACAACACCACACCCACACACATCCCAAAGACACATCCCACACACGCATCTATCCACACATCTCCTACCCATCCACACATCCCCCAACTACAATCACCCTCACTACCCACACATACTTCCTCCATCCAACCACATACAACCCCACCCAGCCAGACATATCCCCCACCCACACACACATCTCCAAATCCATCACCCACACCCATCACGCACTCCTCCCCAACCCACACACATCCCCCACACACATTCACCCACACATCTCTCACCCACACACACTCCCCACCCATCCACGCAAACATCCCACACTCATACACCTCCCTCACCCACACACACATCCCCAAACCCACAACTACCCCCACCTGCACACATCTCCCACCCACCACATATCCCCACACCCACATCTCCCCACCCACACATATACCCCCACCCATCCCATAACCCACCAAAATCATCCACCAACATATCCTCCTCCACCCACTCACCCACAACCACCTAGACAAACACACATCCCCACCCACAAACACATCTCCCCATACACCCATACATCTCGCACGCATCCACACACAAATCCCCACCTACCCACACACAAATCCCCTACCCACCCACACAATCCACCCCCGCCCACCCACACATCCTGAGCCCACCCACACACATCACGAATCCACCCACACACATCACGAATCCACCCACACACACATCCCCCATCCCCCAACCTACTATTATGATCAAACTCCACACTTTACACACACATACAGTGATGATTGTCGTGAGCATTGTCGCAAAATTGTAAAGAAAATGGAGAAAAAATTGTACATATACATTTTGTAACTTAAAAATTAGTGATGTAATTCAACTCTCACTCTCTCTCTCTCTCTCTCTCTCTCTCTCTCTCTCTCTCTCTCTCTCTCTCTCTCTCTCTTGCTCTCTCACTAACGCTCTCACTCACATACAGTAATGTTATATTATACATGATGAAATCAAGTGTCATACATACAAAATGATAATGTGAAAGATGAAAATACACAAAAAATATGGAATGGCATGTTACAGGACATGCGAGCACTCAATTCTCTCTCTCTCTCTCTCTCTCTCTCTCTCTCTCTCTCTCTCTCTCTCTCACACACACACACACAAAGGCACACACACAGTCCCCCCCAAACACACACACACACATATCCCTCACATACACACCTTAACATACATCCTCACATCTAGACAAATACATAATGCCTCACATGATCACTGAAACTAATAAGAACAAACTCCCACACTTTACACACAATTGAGACACTGACGATTGTCGTGAGAATTCTCGCAATTGCAAGAAGTGGAGAAAAAATTATACATATACATTATGTAGCGTAAAAATTAGTGATGCTATTCAACTCTCTTTTTTCTCTTCTCTCCCTCTCTCTCTCTCTCTCTCTCTCACTCTCTTGCTCTCTCTCGTTCTCTCTCTCTCTCTGTCTCTCTCTCTCTCTCTCTCTCTCTCACACACACACACACACACACACTAACTCTCTCACTCACATCACAGTAATGTTATATTATACATGATACAATCAAGTGGCATACAAAATGATAAGATGAGAATTTAAAAAAAAAAAAAAAATATGGAATGGCATGTTACAGGACAATCAGGTGGCATTAAACGATACCTCATAATATGAACGATGGGAATACATAAAAAATATGGAATAGCATGTTACATGACATGCGTGGGCTCAACTCTCTCTCTCTCTCTCTCTCTCTCTCTCTCTCTCTCTCTCTCTCTCTCTCTCTCTTTACATACACACACTCTCACACTCATTCACTCTCTCTCTCTCTCTCTCTCTCTCTCTCTCTCTCTCTCTCTCTCTCTCACTTACACTCACTAACTCTCTCACTTGCTTTACAGTAATTTACATGAATTCATTTTATGCATGTTAACATCAAGTGCATCAAAATGATAATATGAAAAAAAAATGAGAATACACAAAACATATGGATCAGCATGTTAGATGACATGCGTGCGCTCAACTCTCTCTCTCTCTCTTCTCTCTCACACACATGTACATACACACACCCACACACATCATACCCACGCAATACACACACCTGCACACATCCATATACTTACTCACACGTACTCACATAACACCCGAATATACACTCCCTCGCATACACTGCATGCATGCACACTTAAACATACAAAGATATACAATACATACACGAGCACACACACACACACAGACTCATCCATCCATACACACATACATACACGCACATGCATATAAACGCATTTAAACACATGAACGCACACCTTAACACACGTACAGACATACACACAGAGGCACACACAGATACACACATGTACAAACATATACACCCATACACACATCCAGACATGCACACACATACATCACACTTTCTCATGCACTCTCTCATTCACCCAAGCTCTCTCTTTTACACACTCACTCTCTCTCACACTCACTCATTCGCGCACATACACGCATACCCACAAATTCTCTCTCACTCACTCACGCTCCCTTACTCACTCATTTACTCTATGACTCTCTAACTCACACTCACTCACTAACTTTCACACTCTATCACACAGACAGGCAGACACACAACACACCCACTCTCTCAGATTCACTCATTCTCTAACTAAATCTCTCACACATATGTCCACACACTCACTCACTTTTACACTCACTCAGGCACACGCGCATGCATACTCTCTCACTCTCACTCATACTAATTCTTCCACTCACACTCTTTCTCACTCACTCTCTCACCCACTGTCTCGTTCACACACATACAGTGAAGAATGATAGTGGAAAAATGATACTAGTAGGTGACTTATGGAGGCATATAGTCGGTATGAAGTAAGTATTGAAAGAGTTTTCGGTTGAATGTGTAGGGACTCATTGGTGTTTTCAGTTCTGGTGGAAGGCTATTCCACAAGTGAGCACCAGAATATGCGAAACAAGTTTTGTATAAGTCCAATCTAGGCTTAGGAAGCTGTAATAAATTTAAGCGCTTACTATTCATTGCATTAGATTGAATTAACGGTAGAAGATACTCTGGGGTATTTTCAGATATAATTTTATTCACTAATTTGGCTTTGTTAAAAAGGAAGCGCTTTTGAAGTGGTAGAAGTCTTAGATGGCTGTATAATTTATTACTTTCAACGTGCTTTATGCTAGAAACTAGACGTATAGCGCGGTTTTGAAGCGAACACAAGCGTTTCATATTAGATTTAGGGCAGCCATCCCAGACTGTGGAACAATAATCGAGAGGTGATTGGATATAGGATGCATAGAATATTTTACGAGTGCTTTCATCCAAAAAGTGTTGAATTTTAGCAAGTTGGTAAACTTTTTGTGCTATTCTCTTGGTAAGGGCGTGAACATGAGAGCTCCAGTTTAGAGAGAGAGAGAGAAATAGTGTGTGTGTGTGTGTGTGTGTGTGTGTGTGTGTGTGTGTGTGTGTGTGTGTGTGTGTGTGTGTGTGGGTGGGTGGGTGGGTGGGTGGGTGGGTGTGTGTGTGTGTGTGTGTGTGTGTGTGTGTGTGCGCGCGCGCGCGTGTGTGTGAGATAGAGAAAAGAGAGAGAGTTGAATTGCATCACTAATTCTTACGCTACACAATGTATATGTACAATTTGTTCTCTATTTATTACAATTTTTGCGAGAATTCTCACGACAATCGTCAGTGTCTCAACTGTGTGTAAACTGTGGGATTTTGTTCTTATTAGTTTCAGTTATCATGTGAGGCATCATGTATGTGTCTAGATGTGATGATGTGTGCGTGGGTGTGTACGTGAGGGATGTGTGTATGTGGGTGTGGGGAATGTATGTGTGGAGGGGTTGTGTGTGGGGGATGTGTGTGGGTTGATGGTTGATGTGTGGATGGGTGAAGGGATGTGTAATCGGTGTGTGTGTGTGTGTGTGTGTGTGTGTGTGTGTGTGTGAGGGATGTGTGTGTGTGGGTGGGGATATTTTGGAGGATGGTTGGAAGTGTGTGGGTGTTGGTTGGTAGAGAATGTGTATTTGGGTGGGTGAATGGGTGTGTGGGAGATGTTTGTGGGTTGGAGGATGGGTGTGTGATGGGTGTGGGGGTTGGGTGTGTCTGTGAATGGAATATGTCTGTGTGGGTGGGAGTGTGTGTTTGGATGGGGTTAATGTGAGTGGGTGGAGGATGTATGTGTGGGTGGTGAGGATGTTTGTTGGTGGGGGATGTGTGGGTGAGTGGGGAGATGTGTGTGTGGGTGAGAGAAGTGTGGGTGGGGATGCGTATGGGGAATGCATGTGGGGGATGTGTGTGTGTGTGTGTGGGGGGGGGATGTGTTTATGGGTGGGGTGTTGTGTGTGAGGGGAGATGTGTGAGGGGTGTGGGAGGTGTGGGATATGCGGGTTGATGAAGGATGTATGTGAGGATGGGGGATGTGAGTTTGGCTGGGTGGTTGGGTGTGTGTGCGTGGGAGGGTAGATGAGAGATGCATATGTTGATGAGTGTGTGGGTGATGTGTGGGTGTGAGTGGTTGATGGATGAGTACGTAAGTGGGTGGATGTGTGTGTGAGATGAGTGTATGGGAGGGAGACGTAAGTGTGGGTGGGAAGATGTGCGTGAGCGGCGAATGTGTGTGGATGGGGTATATGTGGGTGTTAGGGTGTGTGTTTTTGGATGAGGAATGTGTTGGTGGGTGGGGATGTGTGTATGGGTGTGGGGATGTGTATGTATGTGTGTGAGTGGATGGGTGGTGAGATGTGTAGTTAAGGGATGTGTGATTGTGGATTGGAGATCGGTGGGGGTGGTTGGCGAGTGGGTGGGTGGAGGATGTGTGGGAGGATGAGTGTGTGTGGGTTGGGGGTGGGTGGGGGATGTTATGTGGGTGCGGGATATGTGGGTTGGGGAGATTGCGCTGGTGGGGGATGTGTGTAAGTGGGGGATGTGTGGATGGGTGCTGGTTTTGTGTGTGGGTAGGTGCGGGATATGGGAGTTGGCTGGAATGTGTGTGTGTGTGGATGTTGGATATGTGGTTCGGGGATGTGTGTTTGGCTGAGTGGTTGGGGTGTGTGGGTGGGTGTTGGAGGATATGTGGGTAGGTGAGTGTTGATAGGTTATGGGATGGGTGGAGGATGTGTGCGTGTGGGTGGGGAGATGTGTGAAGGTGGGAGGATGTGTGGGTGGGTGATGGATGGGTGGATGCATGCATGTGTGCCTGGGTTTGTGTGTGGTGGGTGGTGGATGTGTGTGGAGGTATATGTGGTGGGTGGGAGATGTGTGTATGTGGGTCGGGAGATAGTGTACGTGGAGGTGTGTGTGGGATGTGTGGGTTAGGGGATGGGTCGATGGATGGGGGTATTATGTGCCTGTGGGTATGTGTGTGGTTGGATAGTGGATGTGTGTATGTGTGTGGGAAACACGCGGATGGATAAAGGATGGGGTGGGTGGGTGGGGGATTTGTCTCATAACATTGTAACATGCATTGTTTATGTTTACATCATTCATTTGACAATGTTTGTTTTTCCTGTGTGAATGCACCATGCATTGATGAATGAAAGATGAGTGATTGGAAGGGCCGAATGTAAGAATGGGCCTGCGTGCCCAATTTGTTACCCTTTGAAAATAAAGTTCGTTCGTTCGTTCGTTCCTCATTAATATATATTTCATCGTTGTCCAGGATGAGAGACTTGGGAGTAAGAATTGGCACGGCCAGACACGGGAGGTACATCGGGAAAACGAGGGGTCTCGTCAAACAACAGAGAACTGGCACTATTAGCCACCGGACGCTGACACATATGCTGGGAGTGAGGGATCTGAGCACTTATGGACCTGTCCGGAGTGCAATGACGATATCCCACATGATAACTGATATATTTTTTTCTCCATAGTAGTTTTATCTGTATGCATTATCTTTGTTTTTGCTACGTTAAGACATAAGTTGTGATTTTCACTATTCATTTTTGTTGAGGTTATTAGTTTTTCTATACCGGTATGTGATGTGAATAGTAATACTGTATTATCAGCATATCGAATCTCTCGTATTTCATAACCTCTGGTATTTCATGACCACCGATATTTAGGGCATCATATTGCTTCCTGGTTATATCATCTCTGACATTTCTCATTATAGTTTAGGCGTACTTCTTCTTCTTCAGCGTTCCGACCCATTGAGGTTCTTTGCTGCAAATACAATCCGTCTCCGTTCGTCTCTCTGGTGGACCTTCTCTTGCCAGTCGTTGATTCCAAGTGCTTGTAGGTCTGTACATGTATTATCTCTCCACCGCCTTCTTGGTCTACCTCGGGGTCTACGGTCATTTATTTCC
>OY992876.1:345000-410000 GCA_963921405.1 Cepaea hortensis | reverse complement strand
TTGTGGTAAACGCTCCCAAGGTGGCCAGAGGAAACGTTTTAAAGACACTCTGAAAATTTCACTGAATGCTTTTGGAATTCATCATGACACCTGGGAGGCTGCAGCCAGAGACCGAAATTCGTGGCGTGCATCATTGCGCAAAGGTGCAGTCATATGTGAGGCAACCAGGACTGCAAGAGCTGTGAAGAAAAGGCAGGACAGAAAAACCACTGCAGGAAATCCTCCTCTAGAGACGTCAAGCATTCTTTGCCCACATTGTCAAAGAACATTTCGAGCCAAAATAGGCCTTATCAGCCATCTTAGAACCCACGGCTCCACACCTTCAACCCCACTGGATGAAATGAATGGTCATCATCATTCTTGATGGACAAACAACAACAACAACAACATTATCTCTATTATTAAGGGGGAAGATAATCCGTACTGAGATAGTGTTCGAGTAATTTGCGATTATATGAATAGGGATTGGTGATGTCTTTGATTTCTTGTGGAAGATTGTTCCACAGCTGAGCTGCTGAGTACGTTAAGCTTGTTTTGTATAAGTCAATCCTAGGCTTCGGAATGTGTAATATATTTAAACGTTTACTGTGTCTAGCATTATATTTAAACAATGGCCAAAGATAATTTGGGGCATTCCGATGCAGGATTTTGTGAATTAGTTTAGCTTTATTGAAAAGCAGGCGTTTGCGGAGTGGTAGTAACTGAAGGCGTTTATACAGGCTAGGATTGTCAGATAAATGTTTGTTATAAATTAGACTCATGGCCCGTTTCTGGAGTGAGTAAAGTCGCTTGGTGTTTGAATTAGAACAACCGTCCCAGATTGTAGAGCAGTAGTCAAAGTGGGCCTGTATATGAGAAGTATAGAATAGTTTCCTTGTGTCCTCATCAAGGAAGTTTTTAATTTTGGCGAGTTGGTAGACTTTTTTCGCTGTTTGTTTAATAAGCGCTTGAACGTGGGAATTAAAGGTTAGGTTTCTATCAATGATTATGCCTAATGTTTTGTGCTCAATTACACTTTCTACTGGCATGTTATCGATGTGAAGTTGAAGTGATGTGTGTGAGCTTAGAGTTTGAAGTCTTTGTCTGGTTGTTAGTAACATTGATTTTGTTTTAGTGATGTTAATTTGCATACGGTTTGAATAGCTCCACCTAACTACATTATTTAATTCTTGTTGTAAAGACGACTCCAATAAAATACAGTTTTCAGCATTTGTGTACACTGTACAGTCGTCTGCAAATAGATCGCAGGACGACGAAAGATGTAAAGGTAGATCGTTAATATATATGGCAAACAATAGAGGGCCAAGAATAGAGCCTTGCGGTACTCCAATATTGAAGGTAGTGGTATGAGACAGACATTTATTATGTGATACTACTTGCTTTCTGTTTGATAGAAAAGATGATATTAGAGTGACTACATTAGGGCCAATTTTCATTGTCTGAAGTTTTTTAATTAAAATAACATGGTCTATCATATCAAATGCTTTCTTGAAATCAATAAACACAGTTCCACATAGACTGTTGTTGTTTATATTCTGGTGCCAATTTTCTATCATGTTTGTTAGGGCCGTATGGCAAGAATATGTTGGTCGAAATCCTGATTGGTTGTCAACAATAAGCTTGTTGCGAACTAAATACTGTAATGTTACTTTATGGATGTGTTTTTCTAGTGGCTTAGATAGTGATGATAGTAAAGAAATGGGTCTGTAATTGTTCGGGAGATCATTGTCCAATGAACCAGATTTAAGAAGAGGGTACACTTTAGCGATTTTGAGAGCTGATGGAAAGTGGCCTTTGGTGAGACACTGATTATATACATAGGTTAGTGATATACAGATCACTGGCGCAGCACAACGGAGAATCCGGTTGCTGATTCCATCTAACCCAGATGAGGTTGTGTTTTTTAGGTTACTGAGGTAAGTGAATACCTCAGTGATTGTCATTAGCGGTATGTCGGAAAGAATATCGCCGGAGCATCTATTCTCGCAAAACGATGACAGTAAAGATAAGTTGCAAGGAGAATTAGGTATTGAAGCCTTCAACTGGTCTATGTCAGTTTGAAAAAAAATTACTGAATTGGTCGCATGTAATATGATTTGATGGTAAAGAATTTCGGAAGTTACACTTGTTTGTCAAGGTGTTAATTGCCTTCCATATATCCTTACTATTTGTTTTATTCATTACTAAGTTCTTAAAGTAATTTTTCTTTTACCGTCGTATGGTATATTGAACTTTGTTTCTAAGGGTACTGTCCTGTTAATGTCCCGAGAGGAGATTGGAATCAACAAGCACATCTTTAAACTTATTATCTGTTGGGATTATTGACTGACTTTGGTCTACACTCCTCTCTTCGGTCTTCCCTTCCATATATCTATTTCTTTCACTCTCTCTGTTATTCCCTCAACACATACTCCGACAACAGTTCCTTTCAACGATAAACAAAAGATTTATTAATAACAAACTATGTCTGGTGTATGTATGGATAGTGTCTATGTAGTTGGTATGTTCTTCTAGTGTGGATGCAAGATAAGATGTTGATAGATAGTCTCCGTAATCTTCTCCGGCAGATTCAACAGGCCAAAACATCAGATATCAAACACAGAATTAGAACGTCCTCACCCGGTATGATCCGTTCAGCTTGAGTCTTGACTTAATCCAATTCTTGAAAAAACAAACAATTGTTCACTACAGTAACACCGTACAGTAATGTGATCACGGTAAGTCCTTTCCGTAGACAGAGTTTTCCGTTTTATGTTGTTATAATCCATCAGTGAAAACACCTCACACCTGTCCACAGTTATTTAACCGTTCTCTGAATATAGGTACACTGGTCTAGGGTTCTTCCCTGTTTCGTTTAGGTGAGTACTCCATGAAAATGTTTTATCCTATTTTCTATGCTTGAATAAAGTTCCTTCTCTAAGGATCACCAAAACCTGTTTTTTTTTATATTCGTTAAGTCACCCACTTTGCATTTGCTATAGTGACATACTTTCACTGCACCTGTGAAGTGCCTGATTAAATTAAAATGTCTTTCCTGTATTATCAACACTGCTTTCTCTGTACAAGAGATGTACTGGTTGATCTTCTTTGATAGGTCAGGCTGTGTAGTAGAACCTGGGTAATAAACATTAAATCAGGTGATTTAAGTCTGCCTCATATCCCTGTCTATGTGATTATCTTTTCTCCAGCCGTAATGAAACAGCCTCCGAAAGAATACTCTGACATAAACAGCAGAATTCACTAAAGTATAAACTATTCACTAAATAGAAAGTAATAGTAAACCCTACGCACAACCACATATTTCCCTATGCTAATATTGCTCTAATATTAGTGTTACCTTATATATCTAGAATTAATGATACTCCAAGCATTGAAATCTATTAGCACACAATCACTTCTATCCCATTTCCCGGGATGATTTCTTTGCTATTTTCAGGAGACATAAATCCAGGTTGCCGTCCCTTTAGGTAGCACACACTAAACATAAACTCCATCTTCAGCTTTTTATATTGTGTGTCCCATCCTTCGTTGATTGTTTGATCTACAATCAAATTTGTCGCACCCGTAACATCAAAAGTTCAGTGAAATCACGTATACGTCCGTATACGTCCGGCCGCTCCGCGCTCCGGTCTCCTTCGTCTCTACGATGTTTCCCTGTATTCTCCGACGTTGGTACCTCAAAGTGTCCAACCTCTTTGATCACCGTCTCCGCTGGTGCGCTGGTCCTCTGTCCATCGCTCGTTTGCACTTCAAAGCATTCTCCGGTCATTTTCCCGTCGGCCGATACTAGCGGGAGTCACTGCCCTCGGCGCGTACCTGTATCATATTTTTATATTCGTAGGTCAATGATCGTGAATTTTATTCCTCCTCGCAGAATGAAGTACACAATTGTTAACCCTTCTCCTTCCTTGCATTTTGATATGTAAATTATCAAGGAATCACTAAACTGCAGTTTTTTCCGTGACATAGGCCCCCTCTTAAGAGAGTTGACCGCGTCGACTTTTCATCCCTGTAGTTTTGATTCCTCTGATCCTCCAACTTATTCCTCTTCCTCTGGAGTTGGATGTCTAGATAAGAAATCCGCTCCTACATTCTCCTTACCAGAGATCTATTCCACTGTGAAGTCCTGTTGCAGCAACAACGTCCATCACATCCACAGTGCGTTGAGCTTCTCTGAAGTAGCTATTAACATCACGTGTTGATGATATGATTGGATCCTCACATGGATCAACACCTCATCCAGTAGGCGACCTCATATGCACCCTACCATACTACTCATGACTGAAACTAGTGTTGGCTCATCGCTCCTGTACGTTCAGTCGACCTCCTTTCCACTGGCGTAAGCGATGGCTCACAATACAGACGGATCGTCCCATCCTGATTGTAACACTGCTTCCATGTCCTCTTGGTTTCCCCCGGCTTTTCCTCTGGGGAGGTTCCGTCTCGTCCTCGATGGACCGAGTCGTCTTTCCCAAATCTCCTGGACTTTTGTTTCCAGGACCATCTTGGGCGATATTGTATCTGGTCAGCCAATCTTCGGTTGGAGTCCTGGGTAATTCTCGCTTTTCCCGACGTTACCCACCCCTTCTGAACTTGGTTACCGGTGAAACTTTCACTCCTGTCCTTTCCCTGACTTGTGATTTCCCTCCTCCTGTCGTTGGGTAAATCTGACCTATCACGTACTGTCCCATAGGTCCTCCTATGTTGTACTGGCGATCTCTGGTCTTCGTCTGGACTGGTAACCTTTGTCCCAATGGCTGCCATCACCATAAAGTGCGAAGCTTTGCTCCCGGATCTCTCTTCATATTTCCTAATGAGATGTCTAGGGAGATTTTTCTTCTCTTCCCCGATCCGTATTTTGTAGATGTTCTTGGACACCACCTTTTCCACAGGATAAGGTCCTTTCCATCCTACTTGGAGTATATTGGTCTCTGCTGGACTCCACACTTCCACTTTGTCTTCCACTTTAAGAGCTAGTTTCCTCTTAATTCGCTTGTTGGGTGGTGCGTTCTGGCACTCCGAACAAGACTTCACCCACCGGCGTACATCTCCGGTCATTCCTGGCCAGCAATAATGGCCGGATATTTTCTGCAAGGTCTCTCTGACACCCATATGTCGATTCTCGCCTATGATGTGTCCACTCTGAAGAATGTGAGGACGGTGGGTCTCTGGAACCACCCACTGCTCGTGCAGGTTATCTCCCCTCCCAGCTCTCCGATAGAGTAGTTGATTCTTCAGAAAGTACTGTCCCCGTTCTGGTGGCTCAGCACTTCTTTGCAGCTTCCTGTAGCAAGGATGCAACGTAGTATCCTTCCTCTGAGCAGTATGCAATTCTCCTATCTCCGAGTTGTCGCATAGTGTCTCTGCCTCTTTTTCCTTCCCTTGAGATCCACTGACTACTGTTCCCTTGTGGGCTTGCTGTTTGGGCATCCCCAAAAAGACATATTTCGTGCCAATGATCATTGGGAATAGGGAGTCAGCTAATACAGCCGCAGGAATAATGCCCGTGACGTACCTGGATTTAATCTCCACCTTGGCGATTGGCAGCGTCATGGTAACAGCACTCCTCATTGCCGGCTGTATCTCTATGGTCTCCCCTGTAAGTTGTTCTGGGCTTACCAAGCTGGCGTCCACCACCGCTTCCCGATCCAAACCTGTATCGTAGAGACAAGCAACCTGTTGGCCATTGACTTCAATCAGTTCAACCACAGGTGGTCTCTCTTGGTCCTGAGTGTCTTTCATCTCCTTGACCGTTTCCTTGCCTTCCTCTTTTAATTCCTCGAGGTTGGTTATGCAATTGGCGTCGTTTGCCTTGCATCTGCAGTCCACAGTATTATGTGTTATCGACTGGCAGTGAGTGCACCCTGTTCCCTTCCTAGGTTTCCGTGTGTCCTTTTTGTTCCTTTCTCCTTCGCCGACCTCAGCCTTGTCTGTGATCACCGATGTAGGAATCACTTTGCATGCTGCGAAGTAAGAACTTTTAGGTTTCGATCTGCAGTCTTTGGTGTTGTGAGAGGCCGCCTTGCAAAACGAACACCACTTCTCAGACCACTGTCGTTTCGCTTGAGAATTCGAGGTGCTCTGGTGTCCTACCTTCACCTTCTCTGAACTCTCCTCTGTGTGCTTTATATAAGGTTCCATTTTTTCTCCTTCCCAGTTTTTAGGTTTCTTTTTCTCTTGTTTCTCCTGACCTTTGGTTTGTGTACTTAGTTCCGTCGCCTCCCCATGTACCTCTACGAATCGTTCTGCCAGCTTAGTCACAGCCTCCATCCGTTCCGCCCCTTGTTCTCCCAAGAAGGTTCTGAGAGGTTTCGACATTTGCTTTCGCATCTGGTCGACCACCATCATCTCTTCGAGACTCTCATAATCCCTCTTGAATTCTGCCAAGTCCATCCATTTCTGGAGATAGGATTTCAGCCTTAGACTGTAGGCGGCGAATAGTTCTCCCGGCTCTCGTCTAGACGATCTAAACTTCTTCCGATACGTTTGTGCTGTGACTTCATAATGTTTCATCAAAGCGGCTTTCAATTCCTCATACTGATTTTCCTGTCCTGGTGGTAGGCGTGTGTAGACCTCGTAGCCCGAACCACGTAAAGACTGGGATACTTTAAGAGCCCATCTGGTTCTATCCAGTCCCATAGCGACTGCCATAGCCTCGAACCGATCCAAAAACTGGTATATCTTCTCTTTATTTTCATCAAAGACTGCCAAGGGAAACTTCATGGCATGGTAACCCTGTCCACTCATGTAGGTTGCCCCAGGTGAAGATGAACTTCCTTCTGCTGCATCTATTTCACCCTTAGTTTGTGTCTTGAGTTCTAACTCTTTCAAGCGGTATTCATGTTCCATTTCTTGTCTCCTGGCAGTCTGTTCCATTTCCAGTTTCTTGGTCTCCTGGTCCATTTTCTTGGCCTCTTGTTCCATTTCCAGTTTCTTGGTCTCCTGGTCCATTTTCTTGGCCTCTTGTTCCATTTCCAGTTTCTTGGTCTCCACCTCTATTCTTCTCACTTCCAACTCGGTCTTTCGCTCTTCTCGTTTCGCTTGACGAATCTCTCGCTCTCTTTCTTGTATGTAATCAGTTAAGTCTGAACCAGCCAACCCAATTTCTTCTCCGTTTGCCCTAAGTTCTGCTGTAGTTAGTTTGGGAGTGGCCATAGTTAAAGCAGGTAAGTCGGCACGTTGAGTCAAGACACCTCAAGGCAGTAAAAAGTACTCACTATAAACCGATAATCTACCTAGAACCTATATCATTTATCTATGTCATTTAAATATTATTAATCTACAACCCCACACAGTACATCCCAACAACTCTCTCATCCACAAGAGGAGATATAGGATAAAGACTTATGTAGACGTGTGACCGTGTGACTAGGTATGTAATGTGTCTTACCACCTATCCACATTCATTCTGTCTGGAACTTTCTCACTGTAAAGTCACCAGCATTCATGAAATGTTTCTACCATAAATGTAATGGCACCATATATCCAATGGACGTCCTTTTATTAAAAGTCATCAATGTATACTTCTATTTATTCCAATCAGTATGTCCCAACATGTAGGTACTCCGCTATACCTGTGCCAATATGCAAGTACCCCTTTATGCATATGCCCTGTTATGCCCAGGTCATATGGGTATTTTTCCTACCCCGCTGCTCCACAAATTATGTCCTGTTAATGTCCCGAGAGGAGATTGGAATCAACAAGCACATCTTTAAACTTATTATCTGTTGGGATTATTGACTGACTTTGGTCTACACTCCTCTCTTCGGTCTTCCCTTCCATATATCTATTTCTTTCACTCTCTCTGTTATTCCCTCAACACATACTCCGACAACAGTTCCTTTCAACGATAAACAAAAGATTTATTAATAACAAACTATGTCTGGTGTATGTATGGATAGTGTCTATGTAGTTGGTATGTTCTTCTAGTGTGGATGCAAGATAAGATGTTGATAGATAGTCTCCGTAATCTTCTCCGGCAGATTCAACAGGCCAAAACATCAGATATCAAACACAGAATTAGAACGTTCTCACCCGGTATGATCCGTTCAGCTTGAGTCTTGACTTAATCCAATAATTCTTGAAAAAACAAACAATTGTTCACTACAGTAACACCGTACAGTAATGTGATCACGGTAAGTCCTTTCCGTAGACAGAGTTTTCCGTTTTATGTTGTTATAATCCATCAGTGAAAACACCTCACACCTGTCCACAGTTATTTAACCGTTCTCTGAATATAGGTACACTGGTCTAGGGTTCTTCCCTGTTTCGTTTAGGTGAGTACTCCATGAAAATGTTTTATCCTATTTTCTATGCTTGAATAAAGTTCCTTCTCTAAGGATCACCAAAACCTGTTTTTTTTTTATATTCGTTAAGTCACCCACTTTGCATTTGCTATAGTGACATACTTTCACTGCACCTGTGAAGTGCCTGATTAAATTAAAATGTCTTTCCTGTATTATCAACACTGCTTTCTCTGTACAAGAGATGTACTGGTTGATCTTCATTGATAGGTCAGGCTGTGTAGTAGAACCTGGGTAATAAACATTAAATCAGGTGATTTAAGTCTGCCTCATATCCCTGTCTATGTGATTATCTTTTCTCCAGCCGTAATGAAACAGCCTCCGAAAGAATACTCTGACATAAACAGCAGAATTCACTAAAGTATAAACTATTCACTAAATAGAAAGTAATAGTAAACCCTACGCACAACCACATATTTCCCTATGCTAATATTGCTCTAATATTAGTGTTACCTTATATATCTAGAATTAATGATACTCCAAGCATTGAAATCTATTAGCACGCAATCACTTCTATCCCATTTCCCGGGATGATTTCTTTGCTATTTTCAGGAGACATAAATCCAGGTTGCCGTCCCTTTAGGTAGCACACACTAAACATAAACTCCATCTTCAGCTTTTTATATTGTGTGTCCCATCCTTCGTTGATTGTTTGATCTACAATCAAATTTGTCGCACCCGTAACATCAAAAGTTCAGTGAAATCACGTATACGTCCGTATACGTCCGGCCGCTCCGCGCTCCGGTCTTCTTCGTCTCTACGATGTTTCCCTGTATTCTCCGACGTTGGTACCTCAAAGTGTCCAACCTCTTTGATCACCGTCTCCGCTGGTGCGCTGGTCCTCTGTCCATCGCTCGTTTGCACTTCAAAGCATTCTCCGGTCATTTTCCCGTCGGCCGATACTAGCGGGAGTCACTGCCCTCGGCGCGTACCTGTATCATATTTTTATATTCGTAGGTCAATGATCGTGAATTTTATTCCTCCTCGCAGAATGAAGTACACAATTGTTAACCCTTCTCCTTCCTTGCATTTTGATATGTAAATTATCAAGGAATCACTAAACTGCAGTTTTTTCCGTGACAAGTACGGTATGCGCTGAGATCCCGCTTGTTATGTGCTTTATCCCTGTCTCTCATAATTTGAAGTATTTCCTGGGTGATCCAATGTGGCTTGACGTGGTGTTTTACTCGAACTTCCTTGATTGGCACATGTCTATCAAAAACATCAATAAATGTTTTCATTCAGAATTCCAGAGCATCATCCTTGTCAGGAAGCTGACAAACATTGTCTAGAGGTGAACTGAGCAAGTCCTGTAAAAATGCGTTTTGGTTGAAATGTTTGTAACTTCTATATTTTACACTTATGTGTTTATGTTTAGGAGTCTTAATTCCTTGTTTAGACCACGTGCAGCATATTGGGTAGTGATCGCTCATTGCACAATTGGGTACAGCGCATTCTATGATGTTGTCTGAGCAAGTTACATAAATGTGATCTATGACTGTTGAAGATGACTTTGTTACTCTAGTAGCCTGTTGTACTATTTGTTGGAAATTGTATGATGCAATTATATTTCCCCATATTATGTTGGATTTGTTGGTGTCAATGTTAAAGTCTCCGAGTAGTATAATTTCCTTCCCGGAAGCGAAAACCACATCCATCATGGTAGTGAAGTTTTCGTACCAGACGTGTCCAGCACTGGGATTTCGATAGAGGTAGCCAATTATCAGGGGTGTGCGGTTTTGAAGTTTTAGCTCTAACCACATACATTCTATTTCGCAAGTTTCAAAGTCTAGCCTACGGTGAGCATTTAGTAAATTAGAAACATAGGTTACTATGCCTGTCTCTTGTTTCCTACAGGGATCCCTTCTAAAAACTGTGTACCCTTTAATAGATATGTCCTCATCTGAAATGTTATCATTAAGTCTACTTTCACTAAGGCCGAATAAATGAAAATTTTGATTAAGAATAGAAGATAACTCTGGTAGCTTGTTAAATAAGCTGCAAATGTTTAAGTGTCCAAGGCGTATTCCTGACTTATTGAGCCAGTGTTGCCACTTCTCAGACATTTCATCCATGAAAAAAGTGTACATTAGTCAAAGTTAAGCAAAAATACAAGATCATTAAAAAAAATCACAATTACATTAACTTACAAAATATCAGTAATACAAATAGATATGTAAATGACAATATTATAACGATATAACTAATTAGACCAACGAATATAATGCAAACACAGAACAAAACGAATTAAAGAACATACAACAAATAATTAACCTGAAAAAAAAACTACTTCACAAGCTAAGTAACCAAATGTTATCCAAAAGAATTAATAAATGACCATACAAGTCAATGTCTTTGTTTAAAGCGGAGTATCCCACACGGGAAATAAAACGTTAAACAGTAAGCAGAAGGAAGAACAGTGAAGACCCCCTCACTCACAGTAAAAACACAATGAAAAGTATTATAAAAGCTATGCAGCTAAGGACTATCCATTAATATAAAGTCAAAACAAGTCAATGTTTGTAGTTGCTTATAACCTAATACGTTACTAGACCAAGTAGTAACCAAATATGCAGATAAACGTTCAAGGAGAGGCTCTTTCTTGTACCGAGATCCGGTGTAGCTTTGTGCTAAGTTGCTAGTAAATACCAGGTTGTGTTGGTTGTTGGTATAGCGACATTATAAGTGCTTGACGAAGTGTAGCTGGGCTATACCGTGTGAGGTGCAACCATTCTGGGTTACAATGAACTGGGTACTGATGATGTCTCATGGGTATGTAATGACTACCAACTAGAGCCTCTGGTTGGTGGCTAACAGGAGGTTGTGGTGGCACATCGTTGTTGCTGAGAGTTGGTTCCTTTCTGGGGAGAATAGGAAAAATATCTTCGTAATTATTACCCTCCTGTGTGAAAGTATTTAACGGACTTGGTGTAGTGGTAGTGTCCCGTCTGGCTTGGATTTCAGGTGCAGTGGTTATGAGTGGTCTGCAAACTTCTGTCCTATTGGTACTTGATGTGACGGGAGTATGTCGTCTGGCTTGAGTTTCAGGAGTAGCTAAAAGTGTCCGGCGCGATCCCGTATTGGATGTATGGTATGTCCGTTCAGGATATTTGATATTCTTGGCGAGAAAACTGGTGCCCAATGTAGACAAATGTATTTGATCCTTATAAAGACTCTTTTTTGGTGCACCAGCCTGTGAAGTGAATGATGCTGTGTTGTTGATGAATTGTATCATGTTTTGAGAACAGAACTTCTGCAAAATGTTGTTATTTATGTCAGCTAGACGGCGCTGCTGTCCATAACTTGGTGATATGATGGAGGAGAAGAAAATGGATGAGTTAGGAAAAGTGTGACGTAATCCGTTCAAGAGTGCCAGTAGTTGAGACCCTGTGATTTGTTGGTTGTTCATGGTGTCGGTGATACCAATATGTACGCTTGCCCTTCTAACGCTATGATTAACAGCCAACCTGCTAATCTTGTCTGTTAGCCGGTCTACACCAGCCCCAGGCA
Organism: Cepaea hortensis; assembly: GCA_963921405.1. Lineage (NCBI taxonomy): Eukaryota > Metazoa > Mollusca > Gastropoda > Stylommatophora > Helicidae > Cepaea > Cepaea hortensis. Next base: position 398,186 of record OY992876.1, on the reverse strand, counting down.
GTGGGATTATTGAAACAATGTCTGTGTCTGACGTGGCCATCCTGTCGCTGTATAAACCTTTCATTAAGGAATCGCCTAGTATAATATATGTACAGTCAGGTCGTGCTGTCTGTACATGTTGGTTTTCAGCACGTCTCGCCCGTTGTTTCATCCATTTCCGATTATCAGCAGTCTTTATGTCTCCATGTGGTTCTCTCGATGTATCTTGTAGGCTTGTCTTGCCCGTTCGCAGCATGTTAGAGCACTGTAGGTTTTCTGGTGACTTTTCTTGAAGTACTTCGAACCTATTGCTTATTTTGACGTCAATGGGGTAGACTGCTTGTTGTTGTTTATCTTCGTCTCCGCATTGAGGTATTTGTTGTTGTTTATCTTCCTCTGTGCATTGAGGTGTTTTCATAGCGCTTATCTGAGCTTCCCCAAGATTTCCTAAGGATGAAGCGGTTGCTTGGGAATAACATGCTTCTTCGGTTTGGTTGGTAGAGGACACATTCTGTAAGATTTGAACTGTATTTCTCAGCAGCAAATTTTCGTCTCGCAGGAGTGCGACTTCTGTCTTGAGAGCATTGTAATCACTGCTTATCTTGTTGTTTGCTTCAATGTTGGTTGAAACAGTGACAATGAGCGCCTTTAGTGATTGTTCTAGTTCCTCAATGCGCTGTTTACAGTCGCACGAATGTCCATTGATAGTTAAGATGCTATTGTTATCTGAGGCAGGTACTTCTTCAACAATGTCAACATTGGGTTCTATGTTGTTTTGGATACGCTCCATTGGGTATTCAATGGCCAAGAGCACTGGTGGGTTGGCAGGCCTCGTGTTGATGTTGTCATGTACACTCATCGTATGAGTTAATTGACGAACATTGTTAGCTGGTGTGCTGTCGACAGCTGTAGTTGTGGGCTGCGTAGATTCGGTGAATGCCTGTGTCGAGTTTTCAAGTTCAACAAAATCTACTTTTAGCCAGGAATTAATGTTTTCAATACTGCCCTGTGTCATGAGTTTATTTTTACTGTGGTACAAATGTATCGTAATCACTGGCGTCGTAATAAGATCCTCAACGTGGGCCCCGTGCTTATCTTGCCTGTGTTCAATTAGTTCAAGCCTGTAGTAGTTGAGTAGGCAAGTTCGGAATGCCTCATAATGGAGTGTGTTGTTGAAGGAAACAGTAACACACTGTCCTGAGTTGGTGTGTTTGACGACTAGGCCGTTGGGATTTATGCACTTGGATAGCTTATTCTTCACGGCCCTCTCTTTGTTTAGTGTGTAAGTTTTATTGACAGCCGATCGTAAACCTGAGCGAGTCCTTTCACCATTCACTTCCAATACGGAGCACTCTCCTTCCCCTGACATTATTGCATAATATTACGACTAACTAAACTTGAAGAACGCAGCAATCGCATTGTTATCTAGCCACGCCGCGGGCAATTTGAGGTCCCGTGGTTGTATCTGACACGCCTCGTGCACTTGATTGGTTAAAATTTAATAGTGTTCAACTATCACTCGAAATGAATATTAGATATAACACACATTTTTGCGATAATAAACACTTGTATTAATCTAAAAACTATTTCACCACATCCTCAGAATCACAACGAGCACATTGATATAAAAATCCATGATAGGTGATTCAGCTTGCAGTAATAATAATCCGAGAAGTAAGAGATACGAAAACACGTCTTCACTCTCCGGAGATAAAGAATATAGCGAAGAAGAATAAGAAGAAGAAGAAGAAGAAGAAGAAGAAGAAGAAGAAGAAGAAGAAAAAGAAGAAGGCGAGAGAGGAGAGGCACACTGGCCATGAACCCGAGACTTGGCCCATACAGAAAATAGAACAGTAACAAACACCAGTACAAATACTACAACATTAACATAAACACATGCAGATAATTCAACATTAAGATAAACATATGCAGATAATTCAACACTACCATAAACATTTACATATAATACAACATTAACATAAAATGATGCATATACTAGACAGATAAAATACACAATAGTAAGAAGAACCATAAATAAAACACGCACACGCGTAACATAAACGCACAAAGGTAACATTTACACAGCTAAAACAACAACGGCAAGATACAGGCATACGGGTGAAACACACACAAATAACATAAACACAGATAAACACACACACAACGGTAACATAAAGACACACAGATAAAACACATTAGACATGTCATTAACATAAACATAGATAACCACACGCAAGTTACATAAACACAGATAAAACACACAAAAGTAACGCAACCACAGATAAAACACACAAAGGTAACGTAAACACTGATAATAATCACAAAAGTAACGTAAACACAGATAAAACACACAAAGGTAACGTAACACGGATAATACTAACAAAAGTAACATAAAGACACACTGATAAAAGACAAAAACTTAACATACATACAGATAATACTCACAAAAGTAGATACACACAGATAAAATACAAAAATAACATAAAGGCACACAGATATAGCACTCAACAATTACATAAAGACACACCGAATAAAACACACAAAGGTAACGTAATCACAGATAAAACACACAAAAGTAAGGTAAACACAGATAATACTCACGAAAGTAATGTAAGGAATGCGAAGACCTGTCGCCAGCAGGCCAGCAGATTTGCAGTAGACATCGGGACCAATGAAGGCGGAGACATTCTGTCCACAAGACAAGAGGGACATTTCTTTGATGGCTTCTGTTTCCGTGTTATCAGTGTCTCGGAAAGTCCAGTGAAATGTGACCGGAATTCGGGCTTTGGCCGCCCTGCGGTTCAGCACATCCACGGCCACGAAGAAGGCACCTGCATACAGCTTTCCTCTGCTAGTGTCTCTGACGCTGGTCAGGAATGCCAGGTTGACGTCTAGAGGTTCCATCTCGCTTGGAGAGACTGTCTTATTGCTGGGCAAGTTGATGTGGTAGTTCTTGTCGGAACACGACAGTCCTAGGGCGTCCGAGAGTACCAGAAACAATTGCAGACATAAGCATACAGACAGGGAGGCGTGCCTTGAAAACCCTAGAACTATGTAGAATAATGTGTGCCTTCTCTCCATCATCATCACTCATATGGGAGTGTCAGGTTGATAGTTTGTCTATAGCACTGTCAGTCTGATGCTTTCATTAAAATTTTCTTCTTCATTGTATTCCAGGAATATCCTTGTAATTCGAATTATCCCCGGAAATTTCATCAAAACGAAGGATCTGTTTAAAAATTTAAAATTGCAGAATGTAGTATTGTAAATGGAGAAAAAGGACAATTAATGCATCTTTACGAAAAGCACTACATCCATCTACCACACTATATCCATCCACTACACTACATCCATCTACCACACTACATCCATCTACTACACTACATCCATTTACTACACTACATCCATTTACTACACTACATCCATCTACTATACTACATCCATCTACTATACTATATCCATCTACCACACTACATCCATCTACCACACTACATCCATCCACTACACAACATCCATCTACCACACTACACCCATCCACTAGACTAAATCCATCTACCACACTACATCCATCTACTACACTACATCCATCTACCACACTACATCCATCCACTAGACTAAATCCATCTACCACACTACATCCATCTACTACACTACATCCATTTAATACACTACATCTATATACTACACTACATCCATCTACCACACTACATCCATCTACTACACTACATCCATCCACTACACCACATCCATCCACTACACTACATCAATCTACCACATTACATCCATGTACTACACTACATCCATCTACTACACTACATCCATCTACTACACTACATCCATTTAATACACTACATCTATATACTACACTACATCCATCTACCACACTACATCCATCTACTACACTACATCCATCCACTACACCACATCCATCCACTACACTACATCAATCTACCACATTACATCCATGTACTACACTACATCCATCTACTACACTACATCCATCTTCTACACTAAATACATCTACTACACTACATCCATCTATTACACTACATCCATCTACCACACTACATCCATCCACTACACTACATCCATCTACCACACTACATCCATCCACTACACTACATCCATCTACCACACTACATCCATCCACTAGACTAAATCCATCTACCACACTACATCCATCTACTACACTACATCCATCTACCACACTACATCCATCCACTACACTACATCCATCTACTACACTAAGCAAACTGTGAGCAGCGCCATCTATGTCGTCTGTACGAGGGGCTGGTCATGTCTGTTTTGGAGTATGCAATGGCAATCCTGACTCTCAGCCATAAGCAGATAGAAAGGATGGAAAGGATACAGAATGAAGCTATGCGCATTATTCTTGGATGTACAAGAGATACAGCATGCAGGGCGATGCGCTACCTTCTTGATTTTCCAACCATTGAAGAGAGAATACAAGGTTGCAGGGCACGCGCCTACCTCAGAATTAACGCAAACACACAACATCCACTGCATAGTGAAATTAGGAAGGTGAAGGGCAGCAGGTTAAAAAGAGGACGGTCGTGGATGGGTCAAGCCGAAGACATTCTTCAACAGGTGTGTTCACTTGAGGACTTAGAACCTGGCGAGGAGTGGGTGCAAGTGCCAACAGACTTCTGCACATCCTTTTCAGTTTGCATCCAACTAGATAGAAAATGCAGACAAGAAAATCCGGCTGCTGTTGAGGCTGAAGTACAAGCGTTGATTTTCGAGAATTCGCTAGACGGTGACGCGGTCATCTACACAGATGGGTCGGTCGTCCGACATGTGAGAAGCTCATGGGCCTTTACAGCTCGGACCGGAGGGAGAATTGCGAAGGAGGACTCTGGTGCTTTCACTGAAACCACAAGTAGCCTGACCATGGAAGTCATGGCAGTAAGTAAAGCAATAACATGGCTCGAGACACAGACATTCACTAGGGCTTGTTTCCTTAGCGACTCAATGAACATGATCAAGAGGATAGAAGAGGGGCCTTAAAAGCGTTAAAGGCCAACAAAACCCTCGTAATATTGAAACCTGACAAAGGGAGTGGTGCAGTACTGATGGACATATCAGACTACCAGAGAAAAATGGATGATATATTATCAGATGCATCTAAATTCAGAGTAGAGCAAACAGTCAACAAGTCGGAGGACCTGGATGCAAAAATGAGGAAAGAAATCCAGTCACTTGTGAATCCGGGACTCATCAGGGAGGCCACTGCAAAAACGCTCACACCACGTGGCTCGCACACTCCTCAGATGTACTGTCTACCCAAACTTAACTTCACAAGCCCGGCATCCCACTAAGACCGATCCTTTCCATGGTTAACTCGGCACAACACCGAATGGCGAGATGGCTAGCTGAAATTTTAAAGCCAGTACGACAGTCCTTCGATCCAAGAACACTCAGAGATACATTCGAACTGGTGGAATTATTGGATACTATGGACATAAACAACAAACACAAGGCATGCATGGATATTGCCTCTTTATTCACCAACATTCCATTAGATGAGACCGTGAATATAATAAGCGAACGCATTAGAGACAAACAACTAAAACTAGGCATACCATCAGCTATTCTAGAGAGGCTATTAAAATTATGTACTGCCAACATACAATTCAACTTTCTAAACAAGTCATATCGCTAAATTGATGGAGTGGCCATGGGGAGCCCACTTGGACCTATTCTAGCGGACATCTTCATGGCACACTTAGAAGAAAAGAGATCCTCAGAAATCAATAACTTGGCCTTTTACCGTCGTTACGTGGACGATATACTAATTATCACCACAGACGAGCTACAAGCAACGTCGTTCCAGGCCTCAATGAACGAGACACATATAAACATCTCTTTATCTATGGAACACGAACACAACGAAGCGTTGCCGTTTCTAGATATCCTAATGAGACGTAGAGCAGACGGCACATTTCAAAGATCGGTGTACCACAAAGAAACATGGACTGGCTAATACTTAAATTTTCAGAGCTTCGCACCTGTCCAGTACAAACGGGGCTTAGTACGGACCCTGTTTGACCGTGCTAGAAAGATATGCACCCAGGACACACTGACAGAGGAATTTGAAACTCTGAAGAATGCCTTAAACCTGAATGGGTACTCCACAGGGTTTATAAAGCGCCACTGCCAACAGCCCAAACCGAAATCAGAAGTAACTTCAGTCCCTAAACTCAAAGTATTCATCCAGCTAACCTTCCGAGGAGATGACGTAATGCAACGTCTGCGGGACCGGCTCACCACAGCAGTCGAGCGAACATTCTGTGCTGCAGCTCTACTCACCAGGTACAGAAACACACCGATCCCAGTCCCAGCAGTAAAAGAACCTGTAGCTTTGTACGCCAAATCAAATTGTATTTACCAATTTACATGCAGATGCGAGGTCATCTACATAGACAGAACTGAGCGACAGTTACATTGCAGGGTTTCGGAACATATTCCGAATTGGGTGGACAAGATACTACACACAGAAGATGGTAGCCTAGGCAGGCCGACACACCGGAACAGTCCGGCTTCATCGGTCGAGAGACATGTGCTCGAGAGCGGTCACGTGGTTGAAAGAGACAGTGCCTTCCGTGTGTTGTTCAACACACAAAGTAGTCGATTGTTAAAGTTTGCTGAAGCTATAATAATCAACCTTCGTAAGCCGTCCTTGTGCAAGCAGAAAGACATGTTAGTCAGTTTAAAATTACCGTGGTAGACAATCGACATTACTGTGCGAACATGTGTATATTTCAGTTTGAAGGATTTATCTAATTAATTCACGTAAGTTGTGTGATTTCTGCAGTATGTACCTGACGAGATGCAGCGAAATATGCCAGGCAATAAATCGTGCAATCTATTGTTTGTGTCTTCGTTATTCAAATTCATCACGGGAAAACATTGTTTTGAATCCATTTAATAAACTGATAGAGGAGATAAGATCGCTGAAGAATGACGCTCGCAATCTGTTTCATTCCGCAGTTGAGAGTGAGAAGCGGACTTTCGCCAGATGTATATATACTGATATACGTTGTAGGCACGAGCATAGTGGATGCCATGGAGATGAAGATAAGCAAATGGATATGAAAATGGCTGGAAGCGCCAGCAAGGCTTACGAAGGTAGCGCTGTACTGCAAAACAGCAAAGCTCGTTCTCCCATACATGTCCGCCATGTAGGAATACACAGTCGGAAAGTCTAGACTGGCGATGATGGTGCGAGAGTTTGCTGATGAAACAGCCGTCAGCTCACAACCATTGCTCACAACCCGTGCTCACAACCCGTGCTCACAACCCGTGCTCACAACCCGTGCTCACAACCCGTGCTCACAACCCGTGCTCAGAACAGGTAGGAAGTGGAAGGTCGACAGCCTGTTCGAAGCCGCCCATTCATCGTTGAAACTGAAAGAAGTCATGGGACACACCCAGTCGGAGAGAAAGGTCACCATGACAGAGCTCAGCTGTAGGCAAAGAAAATGCCAGGGAACGCAGAGATATAGTGGCTCAGGAGATCCGCGAGGGATAGGACGAAAAGATAGTGCAAATGGATCGCCAACAGTCGCAGAAATGCCAGTGGATGTCATGGGAAAGTGTTAGATAGAAATCCCTGACATGAAATGAAATCTGGTGCATGGCACCATTGCGCCTAAGTTTCGTCGTCCGATCATTCAACGATGTCCTGCCATCAGCTGCCAATCTGGTCAAGGGGGTAAATCCACCGACCCGTCATGTCCCCTCTGTAAAAGGAAAGTCCATACACTAGAGCATGTGGTGTCTACATGCAAAGTAGCCCTTTGCCAGGGCCGATTCACATGGCGCCACAATAAAGTGCTCACTGTGCTGGTGGTTTAGTGAATGAAGCCAGGATGCGGGTGAACAGAGGGATTAGAGCCGGGCCGGTGAGGATGAATTTCCACAGATCTGGGCAGCAACGTGGAGATCGAGAAGTTTGCGCTGCTGACTTACCGTCCATCCAAGATGGCATGGACGACTGGGAACTGACTGTTGACCTGAAGGGCCGTGGCGGATACCCTTCAAAGATCCATCACTTTAGATTGTGACATGATATTGTATTGCACGCCTCGTCGACTCAACAGCTAACGCTGATCGAGCTGACCGTCCCATACAAGTCAGGAATCGAGGAGGAGCACGCGTACAATATGGAGAAGTGCAGTGGCATGGTCGCAAATCTGAGACAGGAAGGATAGACAGGCACATTATTTGCCGTAGAGGTAGGCACAAGAGGTCTAATCTCTCACTCGGCGTATGACGTGTTTAAGTAGCTGGGCATCAAAGTACAAGCAAGAATCCGGGCACTGAAACAACTTGGTGAAGTCGCCGAAAAGGCCCCTTGATGGCTATGGAAACATCGGAACCTAGAGTAGGACAAGTCATTGCAATAATAAGGTTCACGTTTCTGTCTGCAAATTGCATCATATTCAAAGTCTAATATCGAAACCAGCCAATCTCTCAACTACTATCTATTCCTCCAAATGAGGGCAGTGCATTTGAAAATGGGACTGTAATGTGGTGGAATCCCCTCGTTGTATTAGTAGCCGCAATAAATTAAATGTCGGCCGAATCGAACCTCCAGCCAATGGTGGTGTTAGTCGTCTTGCGAGGGCCGCAACCCACAGCAGAGACGGGGTGTGGGGGGGGGGGGGTCGAGGATCCCAAACCCACCATCAAGTAGCCCAGAGGAAGTTTTGGTTTCTTGGAGATGAGCGGTGTCCCGGAGTGCGGCTCCGTGGGCAATGAATGGGGTACGAAGAAGGCAACATAGCGGCAAAGACGTAAACCGGTGCAATGCTGACAGCTGGCGTGGAAGAGACCGAGGAAATCGGCCACGGAAGAAGCTAGCTTCCCACGGCCACGGGTGTTAGGACATGTGTGAGGCCACGGGTGCTAGGACATGTGTGAGGCCACGGGTACTATAGTGTGTTGTTTTTTTTCTGTTGCCTCAATATAAAATTCAATATCTCATTAACCAACTGAGGGAACATGATGAGATTTAGTATATAACCTTATCATTATGTCCACCCAACAAAAAAAATTTTGTTCTGGAGATTTTACAGCAGATTTCAAAGTTAGTTTATATGCGGTATATTAATTGCGACATAGAGATTACGTCCATGATTTTAACAGTATTACAGCTTCACCAAGAGACGTCGGGGCATTTTTTGAAATTATCACGTGATTTCCGTTTTGAAACAAACAGCGCGAAGATTCAGAGGTGTCTCCAAATGGGGGTTCTTTCATGAAACGTGATTATATAAATAAACTAGCTGACAAAGCCCGGATTCTGGCGGGGATCTATCTATCTATCTATCTATCTATCTATCTATCTATCTATCTATCTATCTATCTATCTATCTATCTATCTGTCTGTCTGTCTGTCCATCCGTCCGTCCGTCCGTCCGTCCGTCCGTCCTTCCGTCCATCCGTCCGTCCGTCCGTCCGTCCGTCCGTCCGTCTGCCCGCCCGCCCGCCCGCCCGTCTGCCCGCCCGCCTGCCTGCCTGCTTATCTATCTATCTATCTATCTATCTATCTATTATCTATCTATCTATCTATCTATCTATCTATCTATCTATCTATCTATCTGCCTGCCTGCCTGCCCGCTCGCCCGCCCGCCTGCCTGCCTGCCTGCCTGCCTGCTTATCTATCTATAATCACTGAGGTATTCACTTACCTCAGTAACCTAAAAAAACACAACCTCATCTGGGTTAGATGGAATCAGCAACCGGATTCTCAGTTGTGCTGCGCCAGTGATCTGTATATCATTAACCTATGTTTATAATCAGTGTCTCACCAAAGGCCACTTTCCATCAGCTCTCAAAATCGCTAAAGTGTACCCTCTTCTTAAATCTGGTTCATTGGACAATGATCTCCCGAACAATTACAGACCCATTTCCTTACTATCATCACTATCTAAGCCACTAGAAAAACACATCCATAAAGTAACATTACAGTATTTAGTTCGCAACAAGCTTATTGTTGACAACCAATCAGGATTTCGACCAAAATATTCTTGCCATACGGCCCTTACAAACATGATAGAAAATTGGCACCAGAATATAAACAACAAGAGTCTATGTGGAACTGTGTTTATTGATTTCAAGAAAGCATTTGATATGATAGACCATGTTATTTTAATTAAAAAACTTGAGACAATGAAAATTGGCCCTAATGTAGTCACTCTAATATCATCTTTTCTATCAAACAGAAAGCAAGTAGTATCACATAATAAATGTATGTCTCATACCACTACCTTCAATATTGGAGTACCGCAAGGCTCTATTCTTGGCCCTCTATTGTTTGCCATATATATTAACGATCTACCTTTGCATCTTCCTGCGATCTATTTGCAGACGACTGTACAGTGTACACAAATGCTGAAAACTGTATTTTATTGGAGTCGTCTTTACAACAAGAATTAAATAATGTAGTTAGGTGGAGCTATTCAAACCGTTTGCAAATTAACATCACTAAAACAAAATCAATGTTACTAACAACCAGACAAAGACTTCAAACTCTAAGCTCACACACATCACTTCAACTTCACATCGATAACATGCCAGTAGAAAGTGTAATTGATCACAAAACATTAGGCATAATCATTGATAGAAACCTAACCTTTAATTCCCACGCTCAAGCGCTTATTAAACAAACAGCGAATAAAGTCTACCAACTCGCCAAAATTAAAAACTTCCTTGATGAGGACACAAGGAAACTATTCTATACTTCTCACATACAGACACACTTTGACTACTGTTCTACAATCTGGGACGGTTGTTCTAATTCAAACACCAAGAGACTTTACTCACTCCAGAAACGGGCCATGGGTCTAATTTATAACAAACATTTATCTGACAATCCTAGCCTGTATAAACGCCTTCAGTTACTACCACTCCGCAAACGCCTGCTTTTCAATAAAGCTAAACTAATTCACAAAATCCTGCATCGGAATGCCCCAAATTACCTTTGGCCATTGTTTAAATATAATGCTAGACACAGTAAACGTTTAAATATATTACACATTCCGAAGCCTAGGATTGACTTATACAAAACAAGCTTAACGTACTCTGCAGCTCTGCTGTGGAACAATATTCCACAAGAAATCAAAGACATCACCAATCCCTATTCATATAATCGCAAATTACTCGAACACTATATCAGTACGGATTATCTTCCCCCTTAATAATAGAGATAATAATAATAATAACAAAACCCTAGTATAACAGCCAGTCCCCTTTTGGTAGGCCAGTATATTCCACATGGCTAATAAAAAGTGTCAGACCATTATCTAATTTTACTGTGTCGTGTAGTTTTGATGTTCGCATTTTGCTCATGCCTTTATAATGCATATCTTTTATATTGTTGCTGTTCTCTGTTAGCCTTGAATGATGTGTGAATGAAATAATGTATGAAAGAGAGTGATAGAAGGGCAGAATGTTAGACGGGCCTGCGTGCCCAATTCTTAACCCTTTGAAAATAAAGTTTGTTCGTTCGTTCTATCTATCTATCTATCTATCTATCTATCTATCTATCTATCTATCTATCTATCTATCTATCTGCCTACTTGCCTGCCTGCCTGCCCGCCCGCCCGCTCGCCTGCCTGCCTGCCTGCCTGCTTATCTATCTATCTATCTATCTGCCTACCTGCCTGCCTGCTTGCCTGCCTGCCTGCTTATCTATCTATCTATCTATCTATCTATCTATCTAATCTATCTAATCTATCTGTCTATCTATCTATCTATCTGCCTGCCTGCCTGCTCGCCCGCCCGCCCGCCCCCTGCCTGCCTGCCTGCCTGCTTATCTATCTATCTGTCTATCTATCTATCTATCTATCTATCTATCTATCTTTCTATCTATCTATCTATTTATCTATCTATCTATCTATCTATCTATCTATATATCTATCTATCTATCTATCTATCTGCCTACCTGCCTGCCTGCCTGCCTTCCCGCCCGTCTATTTATATATCTACCGCCCGCCCGCCTGCCTGCCTGCTTATCTATCTATCTATCCATCTATTATCTATCTATCTATCTATCTATCTATCTATCTATCTATCTATCTATCTATCTATCTGCCTACCTGCCTGCCTGCCTGCCTGCCCGCCCGCCCGCCCGCCTGCCTGCCTGCCTGCCTGCCTGCTTATCTATCTATCTATCTATCTGTCTATCTATCTATCTATCTATCTATCTATCTTTCTATCTATCTATCTATTTATCTATCTATCTATCTATCTATCTATCTATCAATCTATCTATCTATGTATCTATCTACCTGCCTGCCTGCCGGCCGACCGGCCGACCCACCCACCCACCCACCCAGTCAGCCAGCCAGCCAGCCATCCACCCACCCACCCACCCACCTACCTTTCTGCCTACCTACCTACCTACCTTTCTGTCTGTCTGTCTGTCTGTCTGTCTGTCCGCGCTATTAAATATTGATAAAAGTTACTGGAAAAAACGTCAGGACCATGTGTTGAAAGAGGAAGAGGACTATTGGAGAAAGGATGGATGAAGGTTGTATGTTCGATTCCGGGCCGAGTCCTTCATTTCAAGAGTGCATTTTTTCGGACACTCCCGAGGGTCGTCGCTGGAGCTACGGAGTTCGTGCTTTGTGCGACGCTTTCCGCGCTGCGGAAAGAAACTGAGCCATATGGGATAAAAACCCGGTGCAATGCAGCCGACCCTGTCGATTGTAAGCTACTTCTTTCATTGCACCCACTCCCATACGAATCCGGATACGCCTTTGTTTGTCATCTGAATTTGCAGGTCCCCATTACCGTAAACATAACTTTTTTAGCGAGAAATCACTAGTTGTTAAGCAAAACATCAAAGGAATGTCGCCGCTTTCAATGATTTAAGTTGTTTTTGGACCTATCAAAGACATATTCCTTGGGTGGGGGTTATTATAAGACGGCTGGAAAAATGTCATAACGATGCAACAGACAGTTTTCAAAATAATTGATCGTGAATGAAGGCAAACAAATTTGGACATACTATAGCACATGTGTGAGGTCACGGGTGTTAGGACATGTGTGAGGCCACGGGTGTTAGGACCTGTGTGAGGGCACGGGTGTTAGGACATGTGTGAGGGCACGGGTGTTAGGACATGTTTGAGGGCACGGGTGTTAGGACATGTGTGAGGGTACGGGTGTTAGGACATGTGTGAGGGCACGGGTGTTAGGACATGTGTGAGGGCACGGGTGTTAGGACATGTGTGAGGGCACGGGTGTTAGGACATGTGTGAGGGTACGGGTGTTAGGACATGTGTGAGGGTACGGGTGTTAGGACATGTGTGAGGGTACGGGTGTTAGGACATGTGTGAGGGTAAGGGTGTTAGGACATGTGTGAGGGTAAGGGTGTTAGGACATGTGTGAGGCCACGGGTGCTAAGACATGTGTGAGGACACGGGTGCTAGGACATGTGTGAGGCCACGGGTGTTAGGACATGTGTGAGGACACGGGTGTTAGGACATTTATGAGGTCACGGGTGTTAGGACATGTGTGAGGTCACGGGTGTTAGGACATGTGTGAGGCCACTGGTGTTAGGACCTGTGTGAGGGCACGGGTGCTAAGACATGTGTGAGGCCACGGGTACTAAGACATGTGTGAGGCCACGGGTGTTAGGACATGTGTGAGGTCACGGGTGTTAGGACATGTGTGAGGGCACGGGTGTTAGGACATGTGTGAGGGCACGGGTGTTAGGACATGTGTGAGGCCACGGGTGTTAGGACATGTGTGAGGCCACGGGTGTTAGGACATGTGTGAGGTCACGGGTGTTAGGACATGTGTGAGGGCACGGGTGTTAGGACATGTGTGAGGGCACGGGTGTTAGGACATGTGTGAGGCCACGGGTGTTAGGACATGTGTGAGGCCACGGGTGTTAGGACATGTGTGAGGTCACGGGTGTTAGGACATGTGTGAGGCCACGGGTGTTAGGACATGTGTGAGGGAAAGGGTGTTAGGACATGTGTGAGGGCACGGGTGCTAGGACATGTGTGAGGGCACGGGTGCCAAGACATGTGTGAGGGCACGGGTGCCAAGACATGTGTGAGGGCACGGGTGCTAGGACATGTGTGAGGGAAATGGTGTTAGGACATGTGTGAGGACACGGGTGTTAGGACATGTGTGAGGGCACGGGTGCTAGGACATGTGTGAGGCCACGGGTGCTAGGACATGTGTGAGGTCACGGGTGCTAGGACATGTGTGAGGTCACGGGTGCTAGGACATGTGTGAGGTCACGGGTGCTAGGACATGTGTGAGGTCACGGGTGCTAGGACATGTGTGAGGGAAAGGGTGTTAGGTTATGTGTGAGGGCACGGGTGTTAGGACATGTGTGAGGGCACGGGTGTTAGGACATGTGTGAGGTCACGGGTGCTAGGACATGTGTGAGGTCACGGGTGCTAGGACATGTGTGAGGTCACGGGTGCTAGGACATGTGTGAGGGAAAAGGTGGTAGGTTATGTGTGAGGGCACGGGTGTTAGGACATGTGTGAGGGCACGGGTGCTAGGACATGTGTGAGGGCACGGGTGTTAGGACATGTGTGAGGGTAAGGGTACTAAGACATGTGTGAGGGCACGGGTGTTAGGACATGTGTGAGGGCACGGGTGTTAGGACATGTGTGAGGGCACGGGTGCTAGGACATGTGTGAGGGAAAGGGTGTTAGGTTATGTGTGAGGGCACGGGTGTTAGGACATGTGTGAGGCCACGGGTGTTAGGACATGTGTGAGGACACGGGTGTTAGGACATTTATGAGGTCACGGGTGTTAGGACATGTGTGAGGTCACGGGTGTTAGGACATGTGTGAGGGTACGGGTGTTAGGACATGTGTGAGGGTAAGGGTGCTAGGACATGTGTGAGGGCACGGGTGCTAAGACATGTGTGAGGGCACGGGTACTAAGACATGTGTGAGGGCACGGGTACTAAGACATGTGTGAGGGAAATGGTGTTAGGACATGTGTGAGGACACGGGTGTTAGGACATGTTTGAGGCCACGGGTGCTAGGACATGTGTGAGGCCACGGGTGTTAGGACATGTGTGAGGCCACGGGTGTTAGGACATGTGTGAGGACACGGGTGTTAGGACATTTATGAGGTCACGGGTGTTAGGACATGTGTGAGGTCACGGGTGCTAGGACATGTGTGAGGTCACGGGTGCTAGGACATGTGTGAGGTCACGGGTGCTAGGACATGTGTGAGGGAAAGGGTGTTAGGTTATGTGTGAGGGCACGGGTGTTAGGACATGTGTGAGGGTAAGGGTGCTAGGACAAGTGTGAGGCCACGGGTACTAAGACATGTGTGAGGGCACGGGTACTAAGACATGTGTGAGGGCACGGGTACTAAGACATGTGTGAGGGCACGGGTACTAAGACATGTGTGAGGGTACGGGTACTAAGACATGTGTGAGGGCACGGGTACTAAGACATGTGTGAGGGCACGGGTACTAAGACATGTGTGAGGGCACGGGTGCTAGGACAAGTGTGAGATAACTGAGAATCAAACATATTTATTAGGCAATTTAAATATATTTAAAAGTGAGACATTTGACTTTGTTTTACAGAACTAAGTGCATCAAAACTGATCTCGACTGATGTTGTCGCTACACGCAAATAGTTTTCCAATGAACATCAGTAATTCATGTTCTCACTTGTGATTTGATGTGCTTCATGCGACTGTTCACGCGCATAAATGTTTCCAAATAGCGAAACCATCGACAGAGCATGTTTGTAAAACACAGGATATTTATCCTTGTCCAAATACGTTTTATAGAACTCTTCCAAACCAACGTGATGGAATTTCTCCTTTAACTGTGTATCACAACACATTTCACAATGTTCCATTTGTAATCTTCCTGGTAATAAATTCACGCATACCGCGAATGCCGTTGCAAATGCACAAAAAAGCACATGATGTTTTGTTTTTTTTTAATCCTGAAATCGGTTTTCAAATTTGAGGTTTAAGTCAGATATCAAAGGCGCGTATTTATCTGCCGCCTCTTGTGTAACGCCTGTTTGTAACAATGTAGGAAAGTGAGTAAACTTTTTATCCTTAACTGTTGTTCCCAAAGACCAAGTGTCATTTGAAATGCAGAAATATGATCATACATCTTATTAATTAATTGATCTTTCCCTTGCAGACGAGTATTAACGTCATTTAGGTGGCTAGTTATATCGACCAGACATGCAAAGTCGCAAATCCACTATTTGTCTTCAAACTCTGGGACACTTTTTGACTTGCTTGCAGAGAATGGTTGTATTTCTTGCTGCAAATCAAACACTCTTTTCAACATTTTGGCACCGGTCAGCCATCTTACTTCTGCATAAAATGTAACGTCATTATAATCTGATTCCAAAGACTTTAGAAATTCTTGGAACTAACGGTTATTCAACCCGTTCGACTTAATGAAGATCACTATTTTGACGACCACTTTCATGACATGGTCCATTTTGAGGGACTTCGAACATAAAGTCTCCTGATGAATAATGCAATGAAAATTTAGCATTGAAGTATTACCGACTTTGGAAGCCTAGACCTTCGTGTTTCCCAACCATTGCTGGAGCACCATCCGTTGTTACGCCCGATAAGTGGTTAGGTTGTAACGAAAAGCGAATCAATGTCGATGTAACTGCCTCTAATGAATCTCGTTACTTAGTGGTGTCCTTAAGTGAATACAGTGCCGCAAATTCATCTGTCTTTTCAAAATGAACATCATATATATCAGAAGTTGAAGTCTCATATTAAATTCTATCGACATCTAGCGTCGGACAAAATAAACTAAGTAACCTTGAGTGTCAAATAGCAGGATATTTGAAATAGCTAACATCTATGAATTTTCCCGAAAATTCGGGATATTTAAAATGGCTCACAAACAAAGAATGTTCCCCCCCCCCCCAAAAAAAAAATGCAAGATATTTAAAATTTCTCTTAGCTATAATTTAAAAATATATTATACGAACGACTCATGATGTAATGTTCTTTTGGTGATATGTAGAATAAAGTTACCATTTATATTTATTTGACCTAGCTCCGCGGGCCGCAACATGACTCCCGGCGGGTAATATGCTGCCCGCGTGCCTCGTGTTGGCCACCCCTGGTGTAGACAATGTAAGATGTGTCCCTATTTTTGGGATGGTTATTTCTGCAGCTTGGTTGACTGATTTCTTTAATATTTCCCATTGGTCACTGACGTCTTGAAATAATATTTCCATTTCGGCCAATGCATCGAATCTGTGCTTCACCTCTGCGTTAAATTTATCTTTTATCTCCTCACTCTTCATTGCCTGTAGATCAAATTTTACGTTTCTTGGTGTATATTTGACTTGATTTAATTGTCTATGTAAACTGCTTAAGATTAATCTATGGTCGCTGTAGCAGTCTGCGCTTGGTATAGTTTTTGCGACTTTTAAGGCATTTCGAAATCTTCTTTTGATGAGAATGTAATCAATCTGATTTCTGATCGTATTATCAGGACTCCTTCATGTTTATAATCTCCTTGGGTGCTGTTGATACAAGGTGTTTTAAATAATCAAATCATGCTCTTTTGCCCAATGTACAAGTCTGCAACCTCTTTAATTCTGTTCCACTAGTCCATACTTGCCTACTATGCATCCGTCTTGTTGATTTCCAAATTTGGCATTCCAGACACCCATTATGATATTTACTTCAGAATTCTTGCATTTCTTGAAGGCTTTCTCTAAATCATTATAAAATTCATCAATGCTGTGATCAATACTGTCTGCTGTTGGTGCATAATCTTGTATGACGTTGACATGAATAGGTCTTCCACTCAACTTCGCCAGTAACACTCTGTCTGATACGGTCAAATATCCTTTGGTCGATTTTGATCTCTCTGTATCCATTATAATTGCAATTGCTACTCCTCGCTGTTGTTTCTCTCCACCAGAATAGATTATTCTATTTTCCTCAAATGTTATAATGCCCATTCTTGTCCTTCTGGTCTCACATATACCTAACAGGTTGTCTCCATATAGGTTTGTGACAGAGTGTATGTGTGTGAGAGGGCTTGTATGTGTGACAGGACGTATATGTGTGAGAGGGCTTGTATGTGTGACAGAGCGTATGTGTGTGAGATTTCTTGTATGTGTGACAGGGCGTATGTGTGTGAGATTTCTTGTATGTGTGACAGGGCGTATGTGTGTGAGAGGGCTTGTATGTGTGACAGGGCGTACGTGTGTGAGAGGGATTGTATGTGTGACAGGACGTATGTGTGTGAGAGGGCTTGTATGTGTGACAGGGCGTGTGTGCGTGTGAGGGCTTGTATGTGTGACAGGGCATATGTGTGTGAGAGGGATTGTATGTGTGACAGGGCGTATGTGTGTGAGACGGCTTATATGTGTGACAGGGCGTATGTGTGTGAGAGGGCTTGTATGTGTGACAGGACGTAAGTGTGTGAGAGGGCTTGTATGTGTGACAGGGCGTATGTGCGTGTGAGGGCTTGTATGTGTGACAGTGCGTATGAGTGTGAGAGGACTAGTATATGAGACAAGACGTATTTGTGTAAGAGGGCTTGTATGTGTTACAGGGCGTATGTGTGTGATAGGGCTAGTATGTGTGACAGGGTGCATGTGTGTGAGAGGGCTAGTATATGTGACAAAGTGTATGTGTGTGTGAGGACAAGTATGTGTGACCGGGTGTATGTGTGTGAGAGGGCTAGTATGTGTGACAAGGTGTATGTGTGAGAGAGGGCTAGTATGTGTAACAGGGCGTGTGTGTGAGAGGGCTAGTATGTGTGACAGGGCGTGTGTGTGAGGGCTAGTATGTGTGACAGGGCGTGTGTGTGTGAGGGCTAGTATGTGTGAAAGGGTGCATGTGTGTGAGAAGGCTAGTATATGTGACAGGGTGCATGTGTGTATGAGGGCTAGTATATGTTACAATGTGTATGTGTGTGAGAGGACTAGTATGTGTGACAGAGTGCGTGTGTGTGAGAGGGCTAGTATGTGTGACAGGGTGTATGTGTGTGAGAGGGCTAGTATATGTGACAATGTGTATGTGTGAGAGGACTAGTATGTGTGACAGGGTGCATGTGTGTGAGAGGGCTAGTATATGTGACAATGTGTATGTGTGAGAGGACTAGTATGTGTGACAGGGTGCATGTGTGTGAGAGGGCTAGTATGTGTTACAGGGCGCGTGTGAGTGAGAGGGCTAGTATGTGTTACAGGGCGCGTGTGTGTGAGAGAGAGCTAGTATGTATGACTGAGCGTGTGTTTCTGTGTGAGAGAGAGAGCTAGTACGTGTAAGTGAGTGTGTGAGGGCTTGTATGTGTGACAGGGCGTATGTGCGTGTGAGGGCTTGTATGTGTGACAGTGCGTATGAGTGTGAGAGGACTAGTATATGAGACAAGACGTATTTGTGTAAGAGGGCTTGTATGTGTTACAGGGCATGTGTGTGTGGGAGGGCTAGTATGTGTGAAAGGGTGTGTGTGTGTGGGAGGGCTAGTATGTGTGACAGGGCGTGTGTGTGTGAGAGAGAGAGGGCTAGTATGTGTGACAGTTCGTGTGTGTGTGGGAGGGCTAGTATGTGTGAAAGGGTGTGTGTGAGAGGGCTAGTAAGTGTTACAGGGCGCGTGTGTGTGAGAGGGCTAGTATGTGTTACAGCGCGCGTGTGTGTGAGAGAGAGCTAGTATGTATGACAGGGCGTGTGTGTCTGTGTGAGAGAGAGAGCTAGTACGTGTGACAGGGCGTGTGTGTGTGGGAGGACTAGTATGTGTGAAAGGGTATGTGTGTGTGTGTGGGAGGGCTAGTATGTGTGACAGGGCATGTGTGTGTGGGAGGGCTAGTATGTGTGAAAGGGTGTGTGTGGGAGGGCTAGTATGTGTGACAGGGCATGTGTGTGTGGGAGGGCTAGTAAGTGTGAAAGGGTGAGTGTGTGTGAGAGGGCTAGTATGTGTTACAGGGCGCGTGTGTGTGAGAGGGCTAGTATGTGTTACAGGGCGCGTGTGTGTGAGAGGCTAGTATGTGTTACAGGGCGCGTGTGTGTGAGAGAGAGCTAGTATGTGTGACAGGGTGTGTGTGTGTGAGAGAGAGAGGGCTAGTATGTGTGACAGGGCGTGTGTGTCTGTGTGAGAGAGAGGGCTAGTACGTGTGACAGGGCGTGTGTGTGTGGGAGGGCTAGTATGTGTGACAGGATGTGTGTGTGAGAGGGCTTGTATGTGTGACAGGGTGTATGTATGTGAGAGGGCTAGTATGTGTTACAGGATGTATGTGTGTGAGAGGACTAGTAGTGTTACAGGGCGTATGTGTGTGAGAGGGCTAGTATGTGTTACAGGGTGTATGTGTGTGAGAGGGTTTGTATGTGTGACAGGGTGTATGTGTGTGAGAGGGCTTGTATGTGTGACAGGGTGTATGTGTGTGAGAGGGCTAGTATGTGTTACAGGATGTATGTGTGTGAGAGGACTAGTATGTGTGACAGGATGTATGTGTGTGAGAGGACTAGTAGTGTTACAGGGCGTATGTGTGTGAGAGGGCTAGTATGTGTTACAGGGTGTATGTGTGTGAGAGGGCTAGTATGTGTGACAGGGTGTATGTGTGAGAGGGCTAGTATGTGTTACAGGGTGTATGTGTGTGAGAGGACTAGTATGTCTGACAGGGTGTATGTGTGTGAGGGCTAGTATGTGTTACAGGGTGTATGTGTGTGAGAGAGCTAGTATGTGTGACAGGGTGTATGTGTGTGAGAGGGCTAGTATGTGTTACAGGGTGTATGTGTGTGTGTGTGAGAGAGAGGGCTAGTATGTGTGACAGGGAGTGTGTGTGTGTGAGAGGGCTAGTATGTGTTACAGGGTGTATGTGTGTGAGAGGGCTAGTATGTGTTACAGGGTGTATGTGTGTGAGAGGGCTAGTATGTGTTACAGGGTGTATGTGTGTGAGAGGGCTAGTATGTGTTACAGGGTGTATGTGTGTGAGAGGGCTAGTATGTGTGACAGGGTGTATGTGTGTGAGAGGGCTATTATGTCGGACAGGGTTATGTGTGTGAGAGGGCTAGTATGTGTGACAGGGCGTATGTGTGTGAGAGGGCTAGTATGTGTGACAGGGTGTATGTGTGTGAGGGCTAGTATGTGTTACAGGGTGTATGTATGTGAGAGGGCTAGTATGTGTTACAGGGTGTATGTATGTGAGAGGGCTAGTATGTGTTACAGGGTGTATGTGTGTGAGAGGGCTAGTATGTGTTACAGGGTGTATGTGTGAGAGGGCTAGTATGTGTTACAGGGTGTATGTGTGTGAGAGGGCTAGTATGTGTTACAGGGTTTATGTGTGTGAGAGGGCTAGTATGTGTGACAGGGTGTATGTGTGTGAGGGCTAGTATGTGTTACAGGGTGTATGTATGTGAGAGGGCTAGTATGTGTTACAGGGTGTATGTATGTGAGAGGGCTAGTATGTGTTACAGGGTGTATGTGTGTGAGAGGGCTAGTATGTGTTACAGGGTGTATGTGTGAGAGGGCTAGTATGTGTTACAGGGTGTATGTGTGTGAGAGGACTAGTATGTGTTACAGGGTGTATGTGTGTGAGAGGGCTAGTATGTGTTACAGGGTGTATGTGTGTGAGAGGGCTAGTATGTGTGACAGGGTGTATGTGTGTGAGGGCTAGTATGTGTTACAGGGTGTATGTATGTGAGAGGGCTAGTATGTGTGACAGGGTGTATGTATGTGAGAGGGCTAGTATGTGTGACAGGGTGTATGTGTGTGAGAGGGCTAGTATGTGGGACAGGGTTATGTGTATGAGAGGGCTAGTATGTGTGACAGGGCGTGTGTGTGTGTGAGAGAGAGAGGGCTAGTATGTGTGACAGGGAGTGTGTATGTGAGAGAGAGAGATTGCTAGTATGTGTGACAGGGTGTGTGTGTGTGTGTGAGAGAGAGGGCTAGTATGTGTGACAGGGAGTGTGTGTGTGAGAGAGAGGGCTAGTATGTGTGACAGGGAGTGTGTGTGTGTGAGAGAGAGAGGGCTAGTATGTGTGACAGGGCGTGTGTGTGTGTGTGAGAGAGGGCTAGTATGTGTGACAGGGAGTGTGTGTGAGAGAGATAGAGGGCTAGTATGTGTGACAGGGAGTGTGTGTGAGAGAGAGAGGGTTAGTATGTGTTACTGGCCGCGTGTGTGTGAGAGAGAGAGAGAGCTAGTATGTATGACAGGGCGTGTGTGTCTGTGTGAGAGAGAGAGCTAGTATGTGTGACAGGGCGTGTGTGTGTGGGAGGGCTAGTATGTGTGACAGGGCGTATGTGTGAGAGAGCTAGTATGTGTGACAGGGTGCGTGTGTGTGTGAGGGCTAGTATGTGTGACAGAGTGCGTGTGTGTGAGAGGGCTAGTATGTGTGACAGGACGCGTGTGTGTGAGAGGACTAGTATGTGTTACAGGGCGTATGTGTGTGAGAGGGCTAGTATGTGTGACATGGTGTATGATTGTGAGAGGGCTAGTATGTGTGACAGGACGTGTGTGTGTGTGAGGGCTAGTATGTGTGACAGGGTGTGTGTGTGTGTGTGAGTGAGTATGTGTGTGTGTGTGTGTCGAGAGGGCTAGTATTTGTGACAGGGCTAGTATGTGTGACAGGGCGTGTGTGTGTGTGTGTCTGTGTGTGTGTGTGATGGGGCTAGTATGTGTGACAGAGAGTATTGTGTGAGAGTGCTAGTATGTGTGACAGAGCGTATATGTGTGACTGGTGTTATTGTGTGTGAGTGTTATTGTGTGTGACACGGCTAATGTGTGTGACAACTAGTGGTCTAATTAGGTTGGGCGTAATGATGAGGCTTGTGGTCTAGTTGGGCTAAAGATAATATGGAGGCGGAGTGGTCTAGTTGGGTTGGTGGTAGTGAGGAGGCGGAGTGATCTAGTTGGGTTGGAGGTAGTGAGGAGTCGGAGTGGTCTAGTCGGGTTGGAGGTAGTGAGGAGGCGGAGTGGTCTAGTTGGGTTGGTGGTAGTGAGGAGGCGGAGTGGTCTAGTTGGGTTGGAGGTAGTGAGGAGGCGGAGTGGTCTAGTTGGGTTGGAGGTAGTGAGGAGGCTGAGTGGTCTAGTTGGGTTGGAGGTAGTGAGGAGGCGGAGTGGTCTAGTTGGGTTGGAGGTAGTGAGGAGGCGGAGTGGTCTAGTTGGGTTGGAGGTAGTGAGGAGGCGGAGTGGTCTAGTTGGGTTGGAGGTAGTGAGGAGACGGAGTGGTCTAGTTGGGTTGGAGGTAGTGAGGAGGCGGAGTGGTCTAGTTGGGTTGGAGGTAGTGAGGAGGCTGAGTGGTCTAGTTGGGTTGGAGGTAGTGAGGAGGCGGAGTGGTCTAGTTGGGTTGGAGGTAGTGAGGAGGCGGAGTGGTCTAGTTGGGTTGGAGGTAGTGAGGAGGCGGAGTGGTCTAGTTGGGTTGGAGGTAGTGAGGAGGCGGAGTGGTCTACTTGGGCTGATTCAAGCAGTGAAATGGTAAATGCTATAAAATATAGTAACTCACAAAATGTTCCACCATGAACCACAATGAAGGTGACGTGCGCTGCTAGTAATCCAAGGAGTAGAATCTCGGAGAGTTGATAACAGACACGGGCAAACAACAGCTCAACAAGAATGTGGAGGCTGACACCGACCTACCACACATACAAGTGTCATCACACCGCCTGGCAACATCCTTGAACTTCATCTAGTCAGGTTACTCTGTGTGAGTGTGTGCGTGAGTGTGTATGTGTATACGCGACTTGTAGTAAATATGCGTAGTGGGTGTGCGTATGTCTGTGAATTTATGTGTGTACTTGTGCGAGGGAAATTGGGGAGGGTGGAAGAGAGGATGTTGTGTATATGTATAGTGTGTGCCTATAAACGTTAGGGGATGGGTGACGGTTGTATATATGCATAATGTGTGCGTGTAAGAGATAAGGGGAGAGGTGGAGTTGTGAATAAGTGTTGTGTGTGTGTGGAGAGAGAAGTTGGTGTGTGTCTTAGTGGAGAGAGAGGTTGTTGTGTATGTATATGGTGTGTCAGCTACAAGTGTTTCCGTTGGAACACTGTCCTGTGGTAATGACGACGTTCCTGTCCCCAGCTTGTGATCCGAGTAGATAGCACGTGACTTTAACTGACATCTCTTCCATATCCTTTTCTGTGAGTGTGTGTGTGTGTGTGTGTTATATATATATATATATATATATATATATATATATATATATATATATATATATATATATATATATATGATATACTGTATATACATTGGCACCTTGATACCATAGCGGTAGTGAATGTGACTGATAAGGCCAATTTGAGCTGTAAATGTTCGTTCACAGTGGGTGCATGTGAAAATATGGTCATTTCCACCATCGCCATCTTACGTCTCACACGCTCGGTGTGTGACTTATCTGCAATAATTTTCTCCTTTGCTTTATTCCATTTCTGATGTTTGCCCTCCATGCAACACGTTCAGCGGCGACTTGCTCCCAATGTGCATTATCAATGCATGTATCAATCATGTCCCGCTTACACACATCTTTGTATCGTAGAGAGGCCGACCTTGAGATCTCTTACCCATCTGTAATTCACCAGAAAAGATGTCCTTTGGTATTCTACCATCATCCATCCTCCTAAGATGTCCTATCCATCTAAGTCTACGAACACTAAGCATGGAATAAACCGTCACACAACCTTATCTTTTCAATACTTAAGTATTTGTGATTTTGTCTTGTCCCTTAATACCAAGAATTCTTCGCAGACACCGCATATGAAAGCTGTTTAAACGTTTCTCTTAGTGTCAGTAAGTTGTCCAGGTTTCACTGCCATAAAGAAAAGTACTAAGGACACAGGCTTGATAGACAAGGACTTTTGTTTTGGCAGTAAGCTTCCTGTTCTCCCAGACTCTTTTTGCTAACATATTCATTGTTGTTGCTGCCTTACCAATCCGGATGTTGATTTCCTGATCTAGGGATAATTTGCTACTTAACCACTGATCCTAGATATGTAAAATGGTCTACCATCTCTAGTTCGGCGTCGTCAATAAAGATTGATGGTATCCCATGTGCACCTTGTGACATAATCTGTGTCTTCTTTTTGCTAATTGTTAAACCAAATTCAGAACAGGCATTGGAGAATGCAGATAGTAAACATTGTAATTCTTCCTCAGAGTGGGTCGTAATTGCAGCATCATCTGCAAAAAGCAACTCTCTGATCAGTACCCTCCTAATTTTGGTCTTTGCCTTCAATATCTGAGCATTGTAGAGGCCGCCATCTGAGCGTGAGTGAATGTATATACCACCATCCTGATCACGAAAGGCATATTTCAGTAGAAGTGAAAAGTATATTCCAAAGAGGGTGGGAGCTAGTACACAACCTTGCTTAACTCCACTCTTGATTTCAAACTATTCAGAAGTTGCACCATCAAACTTGATTATGCCCTTCATGCCTGTGTGGAACGATTCCACAATGGACAGAAGAGTTGGCGGGCAGCCAATCTTCTTTAGTGCCTTGAACAGGCCCTCACGACTGACCAAATCAAATGCCTTTGTGAGGTCGATGAAGGCAATAAACATTGGTTGATTCTGTTCAGCGCATTGTTCTTGCATTTGTCGCAATGAGAATACCATATCAATGGTAGACCGGTTCTGTCGAAAGCCACACTGTGATTCTTGGATAGACTTGATCTCCTAGGACTTGAAGTCTGCGCAGAACAATTCTGGCAAATACTTTTCCAACAATACACAGAAGTGAGATAACCCTAAAGTTGTTGCACTCGCTCCGATCGCCCTTGTTCTTGTACAGTGTTATGATGCTTGAATCTTTGAAATCCTGTGGGACTTGTCCTTCTCGCCAGCATAGCTCTATTAGCTGGTGAATCTGTAGAGTGAGTGTGTCTTGCCCACCCCTGGTAACCTCTATTGGAATCCCATCCTTACCTAGAGCCTTGCCAGATGCAAGTTCATTTATAGCACACTTAACTTCTGTTATGGTGGGAAGTGTGTCCAGTTGGTCAAGAGTTGATAGAGCCTCTATGGCGTTGAGGGCATCATC
Source organism: Cepaea hortensis (assembly GCA_963921405.1). NCBI lineage: Eukaryota > Metazoa > Mollusca > Gastropoda > Stylommatophora > Helicidae > Cepaea > Cepaea hortensis. Next base: position 372,204 of record OY992876.1, on the reverse strand, counting down.
CGCTACTTTGGTCTCACTTGACTAAAACTCCAAATAGTGCTCTACCCATCTGTCCATCTGCTGTTTCTTATCAGTTATGATTTCTCCAGTCAAGGTTTTCAATGGTGCGCATCTTTTGATCATTGGACCACAATCAATCAATCAATCATGTGTCATGCCGGAAAGCGTGGGCGGTTATGACTCGCCATTTCACTCGATCATCAGCGTCGTGGATCAGCTCAGTGTTCCTGTCTCGTCCACGCCATGTGGCCAAGCCATCCAGGTATTTGCCCCTCGGTCTTCCTCTTGCTGACAGGCTTGCAGACCTTACTGTGGAAGGTAGACGAGCCAGGACCAGACAGACATTCTTAATGCTTTACGAGAAGTAAGTCGTTTACGAGAACCAAGCGACGACTGGGAGGGCTAGTATGCCTTACCAATCCGGATGTTGATTTCCTGATCTAGGGATAATTTGCTACTTAACCACTGATCCTAGATATGTAAAATGGTCTACCATCTCTAGTTCGGCGTCGTCAATAAAGATTGATGGTATCCCATGTGCACCTTGTGACATAATCTGTGTCTTCTTTTTGCTAATTGTTAAACCAAATTCAGAACAGGCATTGGAGAATGCAGATAGTAAACATTGTAATTCTTCCTCAGAGTGGGTCGTAATTGCAGCATCATCTGCAAAAAGCAACTCTCTGATCAGTACCCTCCTAATTTTGGTCTTTGCCTTCAATATCTGAGCATTGTAGAGGCCGCCATCTGAGCGTGAGTGAATGTATATACCACCATCCTGATCACGAAAGGCATATTTCAGTAGAAGTGAAAAGTATATTCCAAAGAGGGTGGGAGCTAGTACACAACCTTGCTTAACTCCACTCTTGATTTCAAACTATTCAGAAGTTGCACCATCAAACTTGATTATGCCCTTCATGCCTGTGTGGAACGATTCCACAATGGACAGAAGAGTTGGCGGGCAGCCAATCTTCTTTAGTGCCTTGAACAGGCCCTCACGACTGACCAAATCAAATGCCTTTGTGAGGTCGATGAAGGCAATAAACATTGGTTGATTCTGTTCAGCGCATTGTTCTTGCATTTGTCGCAATGAGAATACCATATCAATGGTAGACCGGTTCTGTCGAAAGCCACACTGTGATTCTTGGATAGACTTGATCTCCTAGGACTTGAAGTCTGCGCAGAACAATTCTGGCAAATACTTTTCCAACAATACACAGAAGTGAGATAACCCTAAAGTTGTTGCACTCGCTCCGATCGCCCTTGTTCTTGTACAGTGTTATGATGCTTGAATCTTTGAAATCCTGTGGGACTTGTCCTTCTCGCCAGCATAGCTCTATTAGCTGGTGAATCTGTAGAGTGAGTGTGTCTTGCCCACCCCTGGTAACCTCTATTGGAATCCCATCCTTACCTAGAGCCTTGCCAGATGCAAGTTCATTTATAGCACACTTAACTTCTGTTATGGTGGGAAGTGTGTCCAGTTGGTCAAGAGTTGATAGAGCCTCTATGGCGTTGAGGGCATCATCCGCTACTTTGGTCTCACTTGACTAAAACTCCAAATAGTGCTCTACCCATCTGTCCATCTGCTGTTTCTTATCAGTTATGATTTCTCCAGTCAAGGTTTTCAATGGTGCGCATCTTTTGATCATTGGACCACAATCAATCAATCAATCATGTGTCATGCCGGAAAGCGTGGGCGGTTATGACTCGCCATTTCACTCGATCATCAGCGTCGTGGATCAGCTCAGTGTTCCTGTCTCGTCCACGCCATGTGGCCAAGCCATCCAGGTATTTGCCCCTCGGTCTTCCTCTTGCTGACAGGCTTGCAGACCTTACTGTGGAAGGTAGACGAGCCAGGACCAGACAGACATTCTTAATGCTTTACGAGAAGTAAGTCGTTTACGAGAACCAAGCGACGACTGGGAATCTACAACCATGGTCAGGCTGCGAGAACAGCAAATTAAAAGAGCTGTGGCCAAACAAGAACACTATGCAGGAAGCCAAAGAAGATTAATAAACCAACACAGAACTGGTGCCGTTAGGCTCTACACGCTGCGGGATGTGCTGAGGAGGGGATCCGAGCACTTATGGACTGAATGGTTCGATGTGCAATGAGGATGATTTGTCGACTAACTAACTAACTAACTAACTAACTAACTAACTAACTAAATAACTAACTAACTAACTAACTATTATGTGCTCCCTTCAGTGTCTCTGACGACGTGTGGTAGATTAGCCTATTGTATTATGTGCTCCCTTAAGGATATATGGAAGGCAATTAACACCTTGACAAACAAGTATAACTTCTCAAATTCATTACCATCAAATCCTATTTCATGCGACCAATTCAGTAATTTTTTTTTCAAACTGACATAGATCAGTTGAAGGCTTCAATACCAGATTCTCCTTTCAACCTATCTTTACTGTCATCGTTTTGCGAGAATAGATGCTCCCGGGACATTCTTTCCGTCATACCGCTAATGACAGTCACTGAAGTATTCACTTACCTCAGTAACCTAAAAAACACATCCTCATCTGGGTTAGATGGAATCAGCAACCGGATTCTCCGCTGTGCTGCGCCAGTGATCTGTATATCACTAACCTATGTATATAATCAGTGTCTCACCAAAGGTCACTTTCCATCAGCTCTCAAAATCGCTAAAGTGTGTCCTCTTCTTAAATCTGGTTCATTGGAAAATGGTCTCCCGAACAATTATAGACCCATTTCTTTACTATCATCAATATCTAAACCACTAGAAAAACACATCCATAAAGTAACATTACAGTATTTAGATCGCAACAAGCTTATAGTTAACAGTCAATCAGGATTTCGACCAAAATATTCTTGCCATACGGCCCTAACAAACATGATAGAAAATTGGCACCATAATATAAATAACAACAATCTATGTGGAGCTGTGTTTATCGATTTCAAAAAAGCATTTGATATGACAGACCATGTCATTTTAATTTAAAAAAACTAGAGACAATGAACATTGGTCCTAATGTGGTGACGCTAATAACATCTTTTCTGTCAAACAGAAAGCAAGTAGTATCATACAAAAAATCTCTGTCCCAAACCACTACCTTCAATACTGGAGTACCGCAAGGCTCTATTCTTGGCCCTCTATTATTTACCATATATATTAACGATCTACCTTTGCATCTTTCATCGTCCTGTGATCTATTTGCAGACGACTGTACAGTGTATACAAATGCTGAAAGCAGTAATTTGCTGGAGGCGTCTTTGCAACAAGAATTAAATAATGTAGTTAGGTGAAGCTATGCAAACCGTATGCAAAAAAAACGTCACTAAAACAAAATCTATGTTATTAACAACCAGACAAAGACTTCAGACTCTAAATTCACACAGATCACTTCAACTTCACATCGACAACATGCCAGTAGAAAGTGTAATTGATGGCAAAACATTAGGCCTAATCATTGATAGAAACCTAACCTTTAATCCCCACGTTCAAGAGCTTACTAAACAAACAGCTAAGAAAGTCTACCAACTCGCCAAAATTAAAAATTTCCTTGATGAGCACACAAGGAAAATATTCTATACTTCTCACATACAGACACATTTTGACTACTGCTCTACAATCTGGGACGGTTGTTCCAATTCAAGCACCAAGCGATTTTACTCACTCCAGAAACGGGCCATGAGTTTAATTAATAGCAAATATTTAACTGACAATCCTAGCCTGCATAAACGCCTTCAGTTACTACAACTCCGCAAACGCCTGCTTTTCAATAAGGCCAAACTAATTCACAAAATCCTACATCGGAATGCCCCAAATTACCTTTGGCCATTGTTTAAATATAATGCTAGACACAGTAAACGATTAAATATATTACACATTCCGAAGCTTAGGATAGACTTATACAAAACAAGCTTAACGTACTCTGCAACTCAGCTGCGGAACAATCTTGCACAAGACATCAAAGACATCATCAATCCCTATACATATCATTGCAAATTATTAGAACACTATCTCAGTACGGATTACCTTCCCCCATAATAATAGAAATAATAATAATAATAATAATAATAATAATAATAATAATAATAATAATAATAATAATAATAATAATAAAACCCTAGTGTAACAGCCAGTCCCCTTTTGGTAGGCCAGTATATTCATCATAGTTAATAACAAGTGCCACGCCAGTCATTACTATTACTTAGACGTGTAGTATTGATTTTTCATTTTTCTCATGCCTTTATAATATATATCTTTTATATTGTTGCCGTTTTCAGTGAGCCTTGAATGATATAATGTATGAAAGAGAGTGATAGAAGGGCAGAATGTAAGACGGGCCTGCGTGCCCAATTCTTAACCATAAGAAAATAAAGTTTTGTTGTTGTTGTTGTTGTTGTTGTTGTCTCTGACGTCATGCCCGATAGATTAGCCTGTTGTATTCTGTGCCTCCTTTGTTGTTTCTAACAACATGCGAGGTAGGTTAGCCTGTTTTTATTCTTCGCTTCCCTTGGGTTGGCGGTTACACAAGGGGTACTAATACTGGTGCTAGCGGAGCATGAATGTAATGGGTGTGAGTGTTCAGTGTGAGCATACCGTGTGCATGGTGTATGTGTATGAACTACCACTGACCTGTATGCGGGGAATCCCTGGCCCACCAGTGAACTATGTTTACATAACACTACAAGTAAACACAACCATGGAGACAACTTCGTATTAAATCACTTGATACGACACCTCTTCTCCTGAATGAATTCCACACGTCTACTCCCGTTAAACTTAACATCGCATAACTTCTCCTGAAATATTTCACATTCTGTAATGATTTGTTCGTTGCATCAACATGTACAAGGAACCTAGGCAACCGAGAGCAGTTGTTGAGTTGCTGGCAGAGGTTCGCCCTAGTCCACAGATAACTGGCGCAGCAACCTCACAACACTTATCTGTACGCTAGCCCGCTAGCTGACTACATGAGCACCCCCCCCCCCCCCACTTTTTTGCACGTGGCGCATGCATGAGTTGCCGGTCCATGACGTCTCTCCCAGATTTATGCACATGTGAGATATGCGCGACTTCTGGCATTCCTAGCTTTCATTGTCTGCTTCACTTGAACACACATCATCGTCAATAAACGCATATATACAATACACGCACTTCACACACACACTTCACACACGCACTTCACACACGCGCTTGGTACGTACATATTAAAGGCGCATTTGATACACGCACGTCACACACGCAGTTGATACACGCACACTGTATGCGTATTTCCCTTTGTACATCACCCAAGGCTTCATAAACGCACTTGACTCATGCACTTGAAACACACACGCACTGATATACGACCTCGGACACACACGATTTCCAGCAACGTCCATATCTTCCACTCAGTGGCGACACATGCGTCCACTGCTTAATGAGAACAAGAAGAGATAAGGCAGCATGTTGACAAACTTCCACTGCACAGTGAGATCAAAAAGAGAAAGGGCAGCAGGTTGACAAGAGAAACCTTCTGGATGCCTCAGGCCATAACATTATTCAACAGGTCTGTCCGCTGGAGGACATAGGACTGTTCATAATGCATCAGTTTAGATGGGCGGTACAGACAACACAAGCAGGCAATTGTGGTAGCAGAATTCTTACACTGATGAGGTAGTGAAAGTACAAGATTTGGTGTCTCCAGTTTATATTGATTCCATAACTCGTATGGCATCTGCTCATTTATGTAACGAGCACTAGCACATTAGAAGCGACAGAGAGGAAGATACACACGGCAACAAGCTAGTGGCTAGGGGCGCCGCCAATGTCTGCGCAACTCGTGCTGCACAAAGACAAAACTCGTGCTCCCGTTCAAGGCCGCCATAGAAGTTTACAGAGTCGGAACAGCCGCTACGTGTCGAGAGCTACGCGTGTACCCAGTTGAAACTACCCGCGACTGCCCACCCGCGACACAGAACAGTAAAGATGGGGAACATTGGCAGCGCTGTCGATTCTTCCGAGAAATGTTTGAAACTAAAGGAAGCGGTGGCCTACGCGTAGCCCAATAGAATTGGTTTTGTGACATCAATTTCCGTACCTGGTCCACGGCTTCGGTCAGGGAACGCTGGGACATGGTGGTCCCCGAGATTCGCGAAGGAGAGAAAGACAAGAGTGGGACAAAGGTTGAGCAATAGTCACTGCCAGGCTAGTGGGTGTCATAGGAAGGTACAGTGTCACAGCAATGACATGCCAGTGCAGTTTGTCTGTTTATACATGTAGACTCTTGAACACTTATTGTCTTTGTGCAAAGTAGCCTTTTAGAAAGGTCGATGAGCATGGCGCCACAACACAGCCATCTTGGAAATGGCAACCATAGTGGATGTAGCGATAATGCTGGTGTACAGTGGGGTCAGAATCAGAACTATGGCCAAGCAGATCTACATCCTCCATCATCATCATCATCATCTAGTAACTTGCCTGCTGGCGTGTACGATCATGACCCTCCACAAATTGCGATCTCCGACGTCATGGATCAATTCGTGTGTTGACTCCTTTCCGTGCAATGAGACAAGACTTCAAGAATCTTCTCCCGCTGTCTTCCTCTATCCCTCTTTCTGCAAATCTTTCCGGTTGTCACGACAAATTCCCGTTTTTGTCTTCCCATAACGTGCCCAAAACACGGACTGCATCTTTCTGACGTTTGTGATAATTTGTCTTAGCAGCTTCCCTCAAAATGTCCAGAGTTATCTTTTTGGCTGTCCAGTTAATTTTCAGCATTCTTCTATAAAACCTCATCTCCAAGGCTTCCACGGATTTTTTTTCGCCTGTTTACTAATTAGTAGTAGGCCTATAAGACTAGCTCTATCCGCCGTTTTCTTATTTTTTTAAGGAGGAAGAGGTGGTCGAGGGAATTATATAAATCAACTGATTATCAAGCCGCTACCCATAATTATCGATTTTTTTTTCTTGTATATCCCTTGTAAACTAGTATGGCTGACATTACAAATTGGCTCCATGCGGAGCATACGTGACTCCGCCCCATATATAAGCGTAATCTTGCCTAGTACATCAACAGCAGCTGAGAAATGCTGGTGTTGACAGCAACATCCTGAACGTCCTGTAAGGGATAAGCAACATAATACACACACACACACACACACACACACATACATACATACATACATACATACATACATACATACATACATACATACATACATACATACATACATACATACATACATACATACATACATACATACATACATACATACATACATACATACATACATACATACATACATACATACATACATACATACATACATACATACATACATACATACATACATACATACATACATACATACATACATACATACATACATACATACATACATACATACATACATACATACATACATACATACATACATACATACATACATACATACATACATACATACATACATACATACATACATACATACATACATACATACATACATACATACATACATACATACATACATACATACATACATACATACATACATACATACATACATACATACATACATACATACATACATACATACATACATACATACATACATACATACATACATACATACATACATACATACATACATACATACATACATACATACATACATACATACATACATACATACATACATACATACATACATACATACATACATACATACATACATACATACATACATACATACATACATACATACATACATACATACATACATACATACATACATACATACATACATACATACATACATACATACATACATACATACATACATACATACATACATACATACATACATACATACATACATACATACATACATACATACATACATACATACATACATACATACATACATACATACATACATACATACATACATACATACATACATACATACATACATACATACATACATACATACATACATACATACATACATACATACATACATACATACATACATACATACATACATACATACATACATACATACATACATACATACATACATACATACATACATACATACATACATACATACATACATACATACATACATACATACATACATACATACATACATACATACATACATACATACATACATACATACATACATACATACATACATACATACATACATACATACATACATACATACATACATACATACATACATACATACATACATACATACATACATACATACATACATACATACATACATACATACATACATACATACATACATACATACATACATACATACATACATACATACATACATACATACATACATACATACATACATACATACATACATACATACATACATACATACATACATACATACATACATACATACATACATACATACATACATACATACATACATACATACATACATACATACATACATACATACATACATACATACATACATACATACATACATACATACATACATACATACATACATACATACATACATACATACATACATACATACATACATACATACATACATACATTACATACATACATACATACATACATACATACATACATTACATACATACATACATACATACATACATACATACATACATACATACATACATACATACATACATACATACATACATACATACATTACATACATACATACATACATACATACATACATTACATACATACATACATACATACATACATACATACATACATACATACATACATACATACATACATACATACATACATACATACATACATACATACATACATACATACATACATACATACATACATACATACATACATACATACATACATACATACATACATACATACATACATACATACATACATACATACATACATACATTACATACATTACATACATACATACATACATACATACATACATACATACATACATACATACATACATACATACATACATACATACATACATACATACATACATACATACATACATACATACATACATACATACATACATTACATACATACATACATACATACATACATACATACATACATACATACATACATACATACATACATACATACATACATACATACATACATACATACATACATACATACATACATTACATACATACATACATACATACATTACATACATACATACATACATACATACATACATACATACATACATACATACATACATACATACATACATACATACATACATACATACATACATACATACATACATACATACATACATACATACATACATACATTACATACATTACATACATACATACATACATACATACATACATACATACATACATACATACATACATACATACTGTCAACAACCAATGTGTCAGGCGTCATAGGATTACTTCTCCCACACCACACAAGAAACTTGCAAGTCGTGTGAGAGGAAATGAATGGTACATTTTATTGACATTGGCTCTTTACATTTACAAAAAACAGTCGCTATCAAATCACACACAAAGCCACAGAATTGCCTATCTCTAGTTTCCTAAACCCTATTGCTAATCTCTATCTAATTGGCTACAAAACACTCCTATCGACACTAGACGATCTGCTCCCTACAAAGTCAGTCCCCAGTCTGACTTTCCTACACGCGTCGCTACACAGCACGCGGAAGGACCTTGTTGCGTCCTTCGGCTTTTTGCGTGCGTTCACACTCAGCACGCTGGTAGCAGCCGTTCTCCTATTGAGTGGCACTCTTCTCCGTGGCTATCACGTAGGCGTGATTCTGTCGTGACCAGAGTACTAACTCTCTGGTCAATGCCTCCGTGTCTCATGAGAGAACTAGTTACTAGTCCCCCTTTCTATCACCTACCCTGCCCTATTATCGGGGCACTCTGTTACCTCTAATCTACTTGAGGTTGACCACTCTTCCCGGTGGTCTTCTATCTTGCGGTAGACCTCTTTCCTATATTTGCCAGTCTTTGACACACACCCTCCCCTCCTGTGTTGCGTCATCAACTTTGACTCATTGGTTGTGACGCAAGAGGTTTGTAAAAAAAAAATTAGTGTATCTAATTTTTGTCAAAGACTGCTGATAACCTGGCTTTGGGTAACTCAATAGACTTCTACTGACTATTGTCACAATGTAGTATCACTTTACTTGGCTACTGGCAATCGCCACAAACTTGTCTGGTTGGCGTGAGCCCTCTTCTCAATCGCAATATTATATTATTTAGAGGTATGTCTGAACCGGACCGTTGTCTTATAAGACCTGCCCTCAAATAGTAAATTAACTCACTACCCATACAAAGTTGACTTTCTTAGGGTCAACACATGAATTGCTTCATGTCCCCCATATAATATTAAACAACCATTACATAAGCTGTGTGCGACAGGCTTTACCTATCTCGCTTCCGCGTGTAAAGTTATCTTTCACTGTTAAAGTAGTGTTTCGTTGTCTATTATGTCCCCTGACCCGGAGTTATCTCCCTTTGATCTACAAAAAATGTATGCAATTTATATGTTTGTTTTTCTGGTTGTTTGCCTGTTTGCATCCCCCTAATAGTATAATCTAACTTCTAACATGTGTGTCTAACTATCATGTGTATGTAAGTTAGTTTTCAAGTGCCGTAATTCGGTTACATGTGGCCACAAACAAGTGTATAACACTAATTCGTGACTACATTTCCGTCTTATGAGACTTAAAATACTTTATCTAAGATCTACACTAAACTACCCACAACACATTCAAGACAGTATACTCTGAACATCGAAAACAAACACTCGACACAGACAAAAAATAAAAAGTCGCGTTGAGCGGCAGAAAAACTTCGCCGATCTTACCCTCTCCTGTATCATTTACATTCGCTCTCCCTTTCACACTTCTATCACACATCTTTTACCCTCACTTATGTCACACATCTTTTACCCTCACTTCTGTCACACCTCTTTTACCCTCATAATTATTTAAAAACCTTGGAGTGACACTGTACAAATTTGGCTCAGTTTGACAAAGTTGACCTAAATGACTGTGCGTAAATTGCTGCACGAGTCATGTATTTACACATATTTACATGTAAGAAAAAGGGTTGATGGTTTGTACCCTGGTATTAGTAACTACTATATTCTACTGAAAAAATACTCTAAATAGTGACATACTAGTTCTATAAATATGTATCTAATGTTTTACCTATTTTAATTTAATTTGCCACATTAATCCTAATGTTTATCTAAATTTAAGGGACGTAATCTAACTATCTAAAATGAAATTGATGTGAGATGAGTTATGTACCTTTATGACATGGGTAATGGGAAAAGTAATCAATTATGTACCTTTCTAACATGGTTAATGTGAAATATAACAAAATTATAACTAATGTTTTTAAATGGAAAAATATATGATTGATATTTTTACTCTAAATGGTGTAAATGATGTATGTTTAATTGTATAATTTTTTTATCCTATGATAATGATGTACATTATTCCTAATACTACATTATCACGGTTGTTAAATGGACTGGTTCATTAAGATGGGATGAACTCAAATGAAATGAAACAAAGTGAAATGTAATAAATCTAAATGGTACTAAAACTATCTAAATTTTTTATTTTAGTTTTTAATTAGCTGTTATTACGTTTAAATTACTATCCTATTCTACTTTTAAGTTAAGTAAGTGGGTAAATTACTGATCTATCTAACTATCCTATCTAAACTAATTAAAAGAAATGAAAACTATTATATTATCTAACTCTAAATATAAATTAAAGTGATCTAATCTACCTATAATTTATCACTATATTAAAATGTTATAATACATATCACAATAAGTTTATATATACATAGTATTTAAATACCTCAGGTTAGTCGTTGCCTTAATGTTCAGAAATTGCTTTCATTGGCATACTGTATATTCACACCTGTCCTGGGTATATTAAACACTTTACACAGTCATACTTGTGTCCTATGGGTATTTCACCTGTAGAGTTCGATTGTGTCGTAGACCAGTATTTTCGTGTCTGGATTTATGTAATGTTCTCACACTGTTTTTCTCTGCTTCACGCAAATGATTCACCGGAACAGATATGGAGCTTAGTTAGTAATGAGCTGTCCCAGTTCACACGGTGATATATTTGTTATCAGAGCACAGTTCTTCTTTTGATGTCCACAGACACATGGTAGATCGGTGTTCCTAGTACATAGTTTCGCACATAATGTCTATGTATTTGAAAACATTTTACATAGAATATGCTAATGTACTAATAATCTATTACTCTACACTCTTATGCGGAATCTGTGGTATTTCTACCTCAGATGGTCGACTAAGGGTATCAGCCAGAATGTTGTCCTTACCCTTAATATGTTCTATACTAAACGTATAGTTTTGTAGTATTAGCGACCACCTATATATACGGTCATTCCGATGGACACCACTTTGTATGACCGTGATTGGGGAGTTGTCAGTCTGGACAATGAAGTGAACACCCGCTAGAAATCGATGGAGCTTCCTCACCGCATAGATGACGCTTAGGGCTTCCAACTCTGATATGGAATATCTGGACTCAGCAGGTGTGATCTTACGGCTCACGTAGCAAATCGGATGGAAGATGCCCTCATAAAATTGGCCTAGCACCGCAGCGATGGAGATTCTGCTGGCATCTGTCCTAAGATAATAAACGAGCCTAGGATTAGGCAAGCGGAGGATTGGTACATTACTAAAAAGGATTTTTAATTTTGACAATGCAGAAATTAATAATGCATCTTTGACATCTAGTTTTACAGATGCTTTTAAAACATTTGAAAATACACTTGTAATTTCAGCTAAGTTTGGTATGAATTTGCTATAGTAATTAACTAACCCCAAAAGGCTTCTGACCTGCTTCTTTGTGGTAGGCATGGTCAGGTTCATAATTTTGGTAATTATTCTGTTGTCAGTCTTTAGTTGACCTTGTGAAATGACATGACCCAAAAATCAATTTCTTTTAGGCCCAATCCGACTTTGCTCGGTTTGACAGTGAGACCGAAGAGTCGCAACCTATCAAAGACATGTCTTAGTTTCAGTAGGTGTGTTGTCCAGTCATCAGTATGGACACATATATCATCTATATAGGTCACTGTATTCGTCACTCCATGAAGTAGATCTCTAGTTAAGCGTACGAAAGTGGCAGGAGCGTTTCGAAGTCCGAAAGGAAGAAAACGCCACTCGTAAAGTCCTAAAGGTGTTGAAAAAGCAGTAAGATGAATGGATTGAGTCTGCATAGGGACCTGCCAATATCCCTTAGTAAGATCTAATTTAGAAAAGATTTTGGAGGTGGACATGTCAAGAATAAGATCTTCGCAGGAAGGAATTGGCTCTGCGTCGATCTTGGTAACGTTGTTAAGTTTTCGATAGTCCACACACAGACGAATTGTGGAGTCTTTTTTCTTAACTAGGACGATTGGAAAGGAGTACTCAGATGTAGACTTCTGAATGATCCCACTAGCTTCTAAATTAAGAATTTCCTTATTTAGATTCTCCCTATAGCTAAGTGGGATTGAGTACGGCCTGCATTTAATAGGCTTAGAGTCCGAAAGAAGAATGGAGTGTTCGATTCTGTCCGTCCTACCTGGAATGTCAGAAAATATGTCCTTATACTCTGTCACTAATTCTATTAATTGTCGTCGTTGACCGTCTGTTAGTTCCTGTTCTATCCGTATGCTATCCACTGTCGCCGTCTTGTCTACAATAGGAACGGGTAGTTCCATTCCGTCGTCGTCTACCTGATTCAGTACAGTGGTGGTGCTAAGTGCGTATTCTGTATTCTCACTAGATGTATGGATATCGTCGGATTTGCCAGTCTCGCTAACTAGTGTAGTTGCGTTGTGTACGTCTGTCGTCTGATCACTAGATGTAGGTGCACTGTGTTCGTCTGTCTCTACTTCTGTCTCCTGTCGTGAAAAGTAAGGTTTCAACATGTTGACATGGAATATCTTTAAGTGTCCGTTTATCGATATTTCATAGTCAACATTTGAAAGTCTTTGTATCACCTTGAAAGGCCCTTGCCATGAAGTAAGTATTTTATTATGCTTGTCTGGTAGTAGCACCATTACGTCTTGATCAGTTTCAAGTGTTATGGGTCTAGCACTTTTGTTAGGACTGTGATGTTTGATGATATCTGCACTGTTTACTGGAGTGAAACCATTCTTCTCCTCCCAGACAGATATTTCTTCATCTGTACAGTGCCTTAGCTGGGGTAGACACCCAAGAATTAAATCAGTACAAGGGTTGTCTAGAATTGCACATGTAAAGGCACCAGAAATGAACGGGGTGTTTATACGGGCTCTTGCCAAAGGATAGGTTTCTATATTACCAGAAAAAGTCCGGCATTTTACAGAGCCACCAGTATAATCCTTTGGATTAACCAGTTCCCTTTTCACACCAATAATAGAGCTCCCACTGTCAAGCAAACATCGGCATGGCTCCTCATTGACCAACGCAGAGTGAAACAATAGATTGCCTCTGGAGGCTATAGCTGCATTTGCATTCTCTAAGGAGGATGTTACAATATGCCCACATGTAAGTTTGCCGTCTGCATGAAATTGGTGACATTGGTCACAATTGTCAAAGGTTAACACATCGTTCACACAACAGACATCTTCAGATTGCTTAAAAGGTAATACATTCTCAACTTCACACTCAGTCTCGCTACCACTATCAGAAGATGTATCAATCAAAATAGCATTGTTGGCTTTCATACGTTGGCGGCCCAGGCACTTATTTGAGTAATGGCCGTAGCTGGAACAAAAGAAGCATTTGATTGCACGCCTGTATGCAGATCGCTTGTTTTGTTGCTTCTTAATAACATTTTCAAGATGCGCCGGATAGTTTGGCGATTTATCACACATAGAATAAGTGTCATGCAAGAGTTGACAGTAGATACATTTTGACACATTCCTATCTTTCTTATCACCTTTATGAAATGGTTTTCTATTACCTTGATAGTTTTTAGGTTTGTCGTTTACAAAGGAAACTATTTCAGAGTCATTTGAAGTCTTAAAAACATCTCTATTTGAAGAAAAATATGCAGAGCCTTTCTTTTCAAATTGTTCTATGGTCTCAATGTCTGACTGCTGCAGGAATTTAGCAAAAGAAGATGGTATAGTGGATATGACTTTATCCATGGCTATTAGATTTTTAAGTCTGTCAAAATCTTTACCTATGTTAGCTGCTTTAAGCCACCTATCTAGTACACTTTGAACATTTGAGACGTAAACAATGAAAGTCTCACTAGGTTTTGGTTTTAAATTTGAGAACTGAACCTGATACCCAGGGGCATCAAGTAAAACATGTTGCATTATTCTATCATGGATGTACTGATAGTTAGATCTAAGATCAGTTGGTATAGATTCTATCACTTTAAGGGGCTCACCACTCAGGTTCTTCATATAAATCATAGCCCACATCTCTATTGGAACTTGGTGGTATTTAAATTGGTACTCGACATTTTCTGTCCAGGCTGATATGGAGTCTTCTTTACAATATGGTTTGATAATATTTTTGTATTTATTGAACTTATTTTCTTCTTGTTGACTTTTTAGTTTAGTAGCAGATATCTCTAAGTGTGAGTCTACATCCATACCTTTCATCTTTAATTGTGTCTCTGATTCTACCTGTATTTGTTTTTCCTTAACTCTTGTCATTTCAGCTATCTCTTTTTGCTTTAATTCTTTCTCCTGATCTAACTGCTTTAGCTTAATTTCTTTATCATGTTCTAATTGCTTCTGTTTTGTTATCTCAGCTAGTTCTGCAATCTCTTTTTGGTGTTGTCTTTCTCGTGCGCGTTCATCTCTCTCCGCATCTTTTGCTTCTTTAAATTTTTGATCAGCATATTGTTCTAGCTCCTTTCCTGTGTATTGTAACTCTTTACCAGCTTTTATAAAATCAGATAAAGTTGCCATGTTGTTGGCCTATTAGCTAGTAATGACCCGCACTGAAGTCTTTAATCACTTATTTATCTTTGATATGTTATGTTTCTTAATATCTGAGCACTGCAAATTGGACTCTTAGTTTATAACCTGGAAAAAATTTTAACCTGAAAAACAGAGCACAAAAATATGCTAATGCATTACAAGCTGAAAAAGAGATGCACTATTAATCACATAGCATGCCAAATACGTAGGTTATACTCAACTTAATGTTCCCGAGAATCAGGAACACCAATCCGGTAACACAGGTCACCTCGTTTGGCACTTCTACATACACACGCGTTGTCTAACCAGCTGTTGTTCACCCTGGTTCACAGAGCAGCAACAATTAACAAATTGTAAACGACACGTTATTTTTGACAATTTGGTACAATCACAATGACATGCCCACGGGCAAACAGAATATAGTTTAATTAATATTAAATTGTCAATGTCCTGTCTTCGTTCTAACGTTTTTGCCTTTCGTCCCTAACCTAGTTTAATCTATGGAAGTATTGTGCAGACCAAGTCTAATTTGCATAGCCAAAAGTAGTGCCAGCGCCACGGTAAACAATGGAAAAAGTACGAAAAACATCCAATAAATGCTTTTAAATCAATAAAAATATAATAATAATGTTTAAATAAATAAATATATTCATTCACTAACTGAAATAAACAAATAATAATTAATATAAAGCAAAGATTCAGGCGGGCAGCAGCTTGGCGATTTTGTAAACAATCAGAAGCTGAATGCGACTGGCGTAGAACAACTGCTTGTCAATCGTAACACGTCAGAGGCGCAGCGCTATTTTTAGCTTGCCAAAAATCGATAATGTTGCTGGCTGTGTATCGCTCCGCCATGAATCATATTTGATAATTATTCTTAAACAAATAAATAATTGCATAAATCCATGAAAGAAATTAATAATATGAATACTTACAACTTTGAAGAACACATAATTTAACTAAATAATATTTTAATAAGCACAAATAAGCATTATTTTGTCACGATAGGCACAGTTTAGCTCGCAACTCGTTCTAGTCTGCACACGTCATCAGTCACTGACACAAATTAAACTACTAGCAACCTTAGTCTAGAGCCGTGGGTAAGTGTAATAGCTTGAACTTGTTCAAGCCACACTTCTGACACCACATTAAATCCTAGCCTGTCAACAACCAATGTGTCAGGCGTCATAGGATTACTTCTCCCACACCACACAAGAAACTTGCAAGTCGTGTGAGAGGAAATGAATGGTACATTTTATTGACATTGGCTCTTTACATTTACAAAAAACAGTCGCTATCAAATCACACACAAAGCCACAGAATTGCCTATCTCTAGTTTCCTAAACCCTATTGCTAATCTCTATCTAATTGGCTACAAAACACTCCTATCGACACTAGACGATCTGCTCCCTACAAAGTCAGTCCCCAGTCTGACTTTCCTACACACGTCGCTACACAGCACGCGGAAGGACCTTGTTGCGTCCTTCGGCTTTTTGCGTGCGTTCACACTCAGCACGCTGGTAGCAGCCGTTCTCCTATTGAGTGGCACTCTTCTCCGTGGCTATCACGTAGGCGTGATTCTGTCGTGACCAGAGTACTAACTCTCTGGTCAATGCCTCCGTGTCTCATGAGAGAACTAGTTACTAGTCCCCCTTTCTATCACCTACCCTGCCCTATTATCGGGGCACTCTGTTACCTCTAATCTACTTGAGGTTGACCACTCTTCCCGGTGGTCTTCTATCTTGCGATAGACCTCTTTCCTATATTTGCCAGTCTTTGACACATACATACATACATACATACATACATACATACATACATACATACATACATACATACATACATACATACATACATACATACATGTATAACAAAGTCCGAATAGAAAGGATTAACTGACTCAATTGGTTCTTTATAAATGGCGTTTTATTGCATTTTGATGACCACTACAAGAATCTTGTTACAATTCCAAAATCAGGGACTTCTTTCCCTGGCCGTAGATGTTTACTGACTGCCCTAACAACAAACTACGTCACGACTTGAGCATCTCTCTCCTCATCCCATCCTGATGCTCAAGCGTGCTGTAGCTTTGCACACCTACATTCTGCTACACCTTCCTATGTTTTTGAAAGACTTTTCCCTTCAAAAAGTCTTTACCCCTAATCCCTCTATTCTATACCCTCTCTTTCCTTTCACAACCCCTCTAATCTTCCCCTCAACCAACAATCTATTCGTACTCTTTTCTCTGCAATATAGTAAACCACTATACATTTCTTGTTCGTTCTGGGTTCCTTTACAAAATATATACATCATAAGAACAGCTCGTATAAATCATTATCGTACATTTGACATTCTGAAATTCCTCACTCTTTCACAACACAGGATAAACAGAAAACAATGTAGTTAGAAAAAGTAAAGAAGGGGTGCGCACCCAGTTTGTGAGAAGTACTAGTAGAAGTATAATGAATGAATAGTCAACACAATCCCATTTACCTCTCTTTCCCACGAAAAAACTTTTGTAGAAAGTTTTTTCTAAAATACATATGAAATACATATCCGTTTACTATAAATTAAGTTGCTCTAAGTTTTCTCAACATATATATATTCAACATTTATATTGCCATCCACAACCTTGTCTATATTTCTGATATCTCATCTCCAACCACGAACCAATGTTCATATTCCATGAACATTTTAAATTAATTAACGCTGATTTTTCACAGCTCCTATATCTTTTCCCCCTCACATCCCATGATATGCTTCCTTGTCTACCCATATATACCTCAGTTTATATGCTGCCATTCACAGTCTCCCCCCCCCCTTTCTTCTTTTTTTTTCTTCTATATACCCAACCTTATATCGTCATATAATGCTGACTTTAATGCAGCTCCTACTTTACTTTCTTCATGCCATCCCCGACCTATGTTTCCAATACTTCATATCCATAAGAACCTCTTCATGCCGATTATCACAGCAACTTAATATTCACAAAGAGATTGTGTCTCTCTATTATCCCTCAGTAGTTTTATTAACTCTTTTCTGAACGAAGGGTCTTAAATAAAGCCCCATGTATTTTCTTTATTCTAGCCAACACCATAATTATTTAAAAATTAAACTTACTTAACTAAATTTGTAACATATTTACTAACAAGGTAACTTAACACACAAAACAACTTAGCTAAATAAAATCAAAACAGGAATCATACCCCCCAAATAGTTTTTTTAATACATATTTATGTTTCACCTTATTTTAACTAAAGATGTCAACTCATTCAAAGAAAAACACATTTTAAAATAATATAACATGCATCCTAATCTATTGTTAGTTAATACTACTGGTCTCTTTTACGGACCAATAGTTTGTACGTAAAAGTCTAAGAACACAATAACCCTATTCTAAAATCAAATAATAACAATCATTTTACAGGACCAAATCAAGCAAAAAAAAAACATATTACATATATGAGGCATTAAAAACTCAAATTCAATAAAAACAACTGTCTTCTCGCTAAAGAGAAAGTTTTCAAAAAAAAATATAATTCACTTATAATTAACTACGTAAAGTGGCCCAGCAACCTTGGCCTCCTATACGAACCAATGTAACACATATCTGTTTACACAAGTCATTCCATTATTTTTATAAGCGAGAAAACACCACAACTCACTGCTAAGTATCTATATATCTGTTACCTACAGACCAATTCCTAACTTAAAACAATATCTGTTCTCTCAATAAAAGTCATTAACCAACAATGACCGTACTATCTACCAATAAAACTTGTAGTTCGGCACACCAATTGTTTCTCCTTCATTTGTAGCAACTTCTTAATCATTACCATTAATCACTGTATTTCTAGCACCAAAAAAACTTGTCTATTTACTTCACTCGAATTTACATCTATATTAGTTATCTTAATACCTAACTACTCCTCAAAACCATTTATGAAAAGTATCAATAGAAGCCTTTTCCCTTTCTACTGTCTCATATACTTCATCAAGTATCTCTTTCCTTTTTAAATCATGAAACTTATTTCTTGCTATCTGCAGTATTTTCTATCCATTTACTTCCTACGTTTCCACTTCTTCAATAACTCCAAGTTTCTTTGAATAAGTGCTATCTCTACATCAATATCTTCTTCTTCGTATAACTTATTAGTTTCTTCCATACTACTATTTGATTCTGGTGTCAGGTCTTAGTCAGATATGACTGAGCTACCGTATAACAGTAGACGGTACTACCTGGTTTCTGTTAGCGCTGAACGTTGGGCGGCGCTTACCAAACCTGACACCCCACATTGTGCCAACGGCTTCGGGCGGAAGAGCGCAATTGGGAGGGTACAAGCCTTACCCTGGTGCGAGGAAATGCAAGCTAAAGACAAAATGTCATGGGCAGACCAGGCCCTAAGCCTTGGTTGGCGACTGGTCTAGGATCGAAGCTCCGACAGGCGGACAGTTAGAGCATTGCTTTGCTGATCCGGCAGCTTCTGCAGCTTGTCTTGTTCCAGATGTAGGGGTGTTACCTTTCCTCTGGAGTAAACTAGGCAGGCCGAGAGAGGGATCATGCTGCATGGGCAACACATGATCTCTATATTTTAGCCCAGGCTTTGTGCTATGGAGAGGCAATAACTCCATCCCTGGTCTTAACTGGTCTCGGAATCAAAGCGAGAGGCAACTGTTACGGGTTATAAGTCCTTGTCAGTTGGCGTAGACATGGGGCGCCACGCGTTGCCTCTGACGGTGGGAGACACCTATAGGTGTCACTGATCAGCTACCGCCCGCCTCAAGCTGGGCAGCCCCCAGCCAATTGGGTGCTGATCCGCCACAGTCTGCCTGCTTCAATGGGTGCTTGGGGCTAGGACAAAATCTGAATCGCAGGCTGTAAAACCAATGCACCAGGTACAAACAAAAATAAAAATAGAAACCTCAAGCTACGGCTTGCAACCTGGAACGTGAGAACCATGTGTCCATAATTTTCCACTGACTTGACCAATATTGACGATGTGAGAAAAACGGCTGTGATTGATGCCGAACTCAATCGTCTAAACATTGATATTGCTGGCCTGCAGGAGACTCGCCTCGCTGAGGAAGGGTCACTCAGGGAAAACAACTACACCTTTTTCTGGAAGGGTAGAGGGCAGGCAGAAAAAAGGCAACACGGTGTGGGCTTTGCAGTGAAGAATTCGCTACTGGGAATGATTGAAATTCCAGCAGGAGGAAATGAAAGACTATTATCCCTGCGCTTGGCAACCTCTTGTGGGTTTGCCACCATTATTACTGCATATGCACCGACACTTGATTCCTCTGATGATGTGAAGGATTCGTTCTATGAGGAGTTAGACTCCGTGATCAAGGCAGTTCCAAAATCTGACTACATTTATATGCTCGGTGATTTCAATGCTCGTGTGGGCAAGGACTCGAGTTCATGGCCAGTGTGCCTTGGAAAATACAACATCGGTCGCATGAATGGAAATGGGCAAAGGCTGCTGGAGCATTGCACCAGTAATGACCTATGTATTACAAACTCCTTTTTTAAAACAAAAGAGATGCATAAGGTCACATGGAAACATCCAAGATCCGGCCATTGGCACCAGCTGGACTTCATCATCACACGGAGACAACATCGGAACCATATATCATTGACTCGTAGTTACCACAGTGCTGACTGTGATACGGATCATTCTTTGGTTGTTGCAGGGGTTAGACTGAGACCAAAGAGAATCTACACAGCTAAACACAAATCTAGCCTCAGGATTAATATTATTAACACTCATGATCCTGAAAAGTGCTTTCAGTTTCAACAGCAACTTGAAGACGCTTTCACTGATACACCAGAAAATTGTACAGTAAATGAAAAGTGGGGTCAAATTAAGGAAACTCTTTATAAAACTGCCGTAGGGGTTTACGGCACTGTGGATCATAAGAGGCAGGACTGGTTTGCGGCCAACAGCGAGACTCTGCAGCCCTTGATTGATAAGAAGAAGAAAGCTCTCTTAAGAAACAAGGAAAGACCAACGCGTAACACTCTGAGTGAGCTTAGGCAAGCTAGGAAGGATGTGCAAAAGGCTGCCAGGCAGTGTGCAAATGATTATTGGATCAAGTTATGTGAGTCCATTCAAATCGCAAGTGATAAGGGAGACATAAGAAGCATGTATGAAGGAATAAAGAAAGCCTGCGGTCCAGTGATCAAAAGAAGTGCACCATTGAAAACCTTGACTGGAGAAATCATCACTGATAAGAAACAGCAGATGGACAGATGGGTAGAGCACTATTTGGAGCTTTACTCAAGTGAGACCAAACTAGCGGATGATGCCCTCAACGCCATAGAGGCTCTACCAACTCTTGACCACCTGGACACACTTCCCACCATAACAGAAGTTAAGTGTGCTATAAATGAACTTGCATCTGGCAAGGCTCCAGGTAAGGATGGGATTCCAATAGAGGTTATCAGGAGTGGGCAAGACACACTCACTATACAGATCCACCAGCTAATAGAGCTATGCTGGCGTGAAGGACAAGTCCCACAGGATTTCAAAGATTCAAGCATCATAACACTGTACAAGAACAAGGGTGATCGGAGCGACTGCAACAACTATAGGGTATCTCACTTCTGTGTATTGTTGGAAAAGTATTTGCCAGAATTGTTCTGCGCAGACTTCAAGTCCTAGGAGATCAAGTCTACCCCGAATCACAGTGTGGCTTTCGACAGAACCGGTCTACCACTGATATGATATTCTCATTGCGACAAATGCAAGAAAAATGCCGTGAACAGAATCAACCACTATTTATTGCCTTCATCGACCTCACAAAGGCATTTGATTTGGTCAGTCGTGAGGGTCTGTTCAAGGCACTAAAGAAGATTGGCTGCCCACCAACTCTTCTGTCCATTGTGGAATCGTTCCACACAGGCATGAAGGGTATAATCAAGTTTGATGGTGCAACTTCTGAAGAATTTGAAATCAAGAGTGGAGTTAAGCAAGGTTGTGTACTAGCTCCCACCCTCTTTGGAATATACTTTTCACTTCTACTGAAATATGCATTTCATGATCAGGATGGTGGTATATACATTCAATCACGCTCAGATGGCGGCCTCTACAATGCTCAGAGATTGAAGGCTAAGACCAAAATTAGGAGGGTACTGATCAGAGAGTTGCCTTTTGCAGATGATGCTGCAGTTACGACCCACTCTGAGGAAGAATTGCAATGTCTACTATCTGCATTCTCCAATGCTTGTTCTGAATTTGGTTTAACAATTAACAAAAAGAAGACACAGATTATGTCACAAGGTGCACATGGGGTACCATCAATCTTTATTGACGACGCCGAACTAGAGATAGTAGACCATTTTACATATCTAGGATCAGTGGTAAATAGCAAATTATCCCTAGATCAGGAAATCAACATCCGGATTGGTAAGGCAGCAACAACAATGAACAGGTTAAGAAAAAGAGTCTGGGAGAACAGGAAGCTTACTGCCAAAACAAAAGTCCTTGTCTATCAAGCCTGTGTCCTTAGTACTCTTCTCTATGGCAGTGAAACCTGGACAACTTACTCACACCAAGAGAACAACTTAAACAGCTTTCATATGCGGTGTCTGCGAAGAATTCTTGGTATTAAGTGGCAAGACAAAATCACAAATACTGAAGTATTGGAAAGATCAGGTTGTGTGACAGTTTATTCCATGCTCAGTCTTCGTAGACTTAGATGGATAGGACATCTTAGGAGGATGGATGATGGTAGAATACCAAAGGATATCTTTTTTGGTGAATTACAGATGGGTAAGAGATCTCAGGGTCGGCCTCTACTACGATACAAAGATGTGTGTAAGCGGGACATGATTGATACAGGCATTGATAATGCACATTGGGAGCAAGTCGCCGCTGAACGTGTTGCATGGAGGGCAAATATCAGAAATGGAATAAAGTCAAAGGAGAAAATTATTGCAGAAAAGTCACACACCAAGCGTTTGAGACGTAAGATGGTGCATGATGGTGGAAATGACCACGTGTTCACATGCACCCACTGTGAACGGACATTTACAGCGCAAATTGGCCTTATCAGTCACACTCGCTACCGCCATAGTTAAAAGTTATTATGCCTTTTTAAAGCACAAACTATCGTCTGTCAAGACGGCAAGGTGCCAATGAATGAATGAACTATTTGATTCTGACTTTTCATCCATTTCTTCTTCTTCATCTGTATGTCTCTCGCTAGCAGCCGCTAATTTCTTCCGTTCAATATCCCATCTAATTTGTCTATCATTCTTTCTTAAGGACCTTTCTAGTAGAGGCATATCTTCACCGCTTGTTGAATAATCTCTGATTCTTCTCTGTCTTTTTACTTCTTTTTCTCTTTGTTTATCCATTCTTCTTTTCGTTGCTTGTCTAGTATTCTTAAATGGAGCACCTATTTCCTCTTCCATAGACTCTATACTATCATAACGATCCTCATTTACATTTTCTTCTTCTATCGTTTTCGGCATTGTCTGTTCTTGAGTATCATCGCACACTGGAGTTGTTATTAACTGATTTTGTACTGGATCTTTTCTAAAAGCTGGGGTTATTGTAGCTCCTCTGACGACTTGTTCATCTAAGTATCCGGTGTCTGAATAATAATAATTATTATTATTATTATTTCCCTTCTCATCCTCATCTCTTCTTAAGTGTTCCACGTGTGCCCTTGCTACATGTCCTGTGATCTGGTTCTTGATACTATACGATACATTTCCTAGCTTTTCCAAAACGTAATAACCTGGGACCCAACGAGCATCAAACTTAGAGTTCCTTCTATGCTTCTTGTAATAAACTCTATCACCCACTTTAAACTCCTGTAATTTTGTATTCACGTTTTTGTACTTTTTCTGTCTTTCTCTCGCTTTAATTATATTATTCTTTAATCTTACGTGTGCTCTATGCATTTCTTGTATGATGAACTCTTGAAAGTCTTCCCCCATATATTTCCGTCTTGGTTTTAACAGATTATCTATAGGTAGTATTGGTTCTCTCCCGTGTATTAAATAGAATGGTGAAAACCCCGTGCTCTCATTTTGATTTGTGCCTATAGCACTAAGCGCAGGTCCTAGGAATAAATCCCAATCTTTTTCAAGTTCATCAACGATCTTTGCTATAATATCGTATAATGTTCTATGTTGTCGTTCGTTCTTAGCATTTGAAGAAGGTCTGTAGTATGAGGTCTTTATATGTTTTATATTCAAATCTTTTAATAGCTTTTCGAATTTCTTATTCACAAATTCTTTACCATTATCCGTGAGTATAATCTGTGGACAACTAAATCTTGGTACGAACTCTTGTAAAAAATATTAATGACAGTATCTGCGCTCTTATCTGGGATTGGATAAACTTCCGGCCAAAGACTATAAACGTCTACTTTATGAATTAAATACACGTTCCCTGATAATGTTCTAGGGTGAGGACCCGATATATCTAAACTAATTTTTTGCATAGGAAACTGAGGAATATCTGTATCTTGTAAGGGACACTTAATTGTTTTCATATTCCTTAATCTGCATCTGTCACACGTATCTACATATTTACAAGCAGATTTAAACAAGTTCGGCCAATAATATTTACTCGTAAGTGCTTTCACTAATTTATCAGGACCGAGATGCCCATTCTCATCATGATATGCTTTTAAAACTTCGTCTTCCAAATGTTTTGGAATATATTTTCTTAGCTGTTCGTTCCTTTCACTCATATAATATAACTGTTCATCCTCTTGCAAAACTAAATAATTCTTCTTATATTTATTCTCTTCCGTTTCTTTTAATTTCTGTTTTATTTGTAAGACTTTTGGTTCTAATTCTTGTTCTTCTTTCATATTAAATTGTGCTAAATGTGGGTCTTCTGTTCTAGGTTCAGACTCTTGATCGGATGGTAAACTCTCAAAATCTTCTCTGTTTATTACGGCAGAATCTAATATATTAACTTGCCAGTTTCGGTCGTCTATCTCCGGTTCACCTTCATCTTCTGTGTCTCCTGATGACTGTGGATACGGGATCCTAGACAATAAATCAGCACATGTGTTAATCCTACCTGGTATGTATTCAATTCTTGTATTGTATCCCTGTAGATTCAATGCCCACGTCTGTATTTTCCTGTTCTGCACTGGAGCTTCTAACAAAGATTTTAAAGGCATGTGGTCAGTTCTAATAACAAAATTTGCGTTATGTAAGTAGTAATTTAGTTTTTGGAGAGCATAGTGTATAGCATAAGCCTCCTTCTCAATAGTAGACCATTTCCGTTGAGATCTGCTAAGTTTATGAGACAAGAAATAAATTGGCCTTTCATTTTTAACCCCTGGTATTCCAGATTCTTTTCCTTCATATGGTTGAACCAAACAGGCTCCTATAGCATTATCGGAAGCATCTGTATATAGTACTAGCTGTTTATTCAAATCTGGATGCGTCAATAGTGGTACCACTGTTAAGCTGTTTTTTTAAAAACTCGAACGCTTTTTGACACTCATCATCCCACTTAAATCTAGCGTATTTTCCAGTTAAATTAGTAATAGGTTCTGCTATCTTTGAGAACCCTGGAATGAACCGCCTATAATACCCACAGGTTCCAATAAACGCACGCACCTCTTTTACGTTAGTTGGAGGAGGTAACTCTTTAATAACTTTTATCTTGTCTTGGTCTGGTTTAATTCCGTCTCTATTAATAATATACCCCAAATATTTTGTTTCTGTTTTTAAAAACTCGCATTTGCTAAGCTTCAATTTAACATCATGTACTCTTAATCTGTCGAATACTAATCTTACATGTTTTAAGTGATCATCCACATCCCCTGCTGTATAGATTAGAATATCGTCTATGTATGCCAATGCAAACTTTTGCATACCCTCTAATACTTCATTTATTAACAGCATGTAGTGAGATGGAGCCGTTCGAACCCCGAATGGCATTCGTAAAAATTCGTAAGAACCCATATGAGTACAGAAAGCACTTTTCTTTTGAGCATCTTCCGACATCGGTATACACCAGAATCCTGATCTTGCGTCTAGTGTTGTGAAAAATGTAGAGCCATTAAGCAACCCCAGAATATCATCAATCACTGACAATGGGTACGCTACATTCTTAGTGATTTTGTTTAACGCCCGATAGTCACAACAGAATCGATGTGAACCGTCAGGTTTGGTCACAATTACTATCGGAGATGACCATTCTGACTTCGATCTTGTTATTATCCCTGCTTTCAA
>OY992876.1:320000-340000 GCA_963921405.1 Cepaea hortensis | reverse complement strand
GAGCAAGTCTTGTAAGAAGGCATCTTGATTGAAGTTTTTGTAATTTCTATATTTTATACTTATACTAGCTGACCCGGCCCGGCTTCGCCCAGACCCTGGATGAGATCTATCTATCTATCTATCTATCTATCTATCTATCTATCTATCTATCTATCTATCTGTCTGTCTGTCTGTCTGCTTGTCTGTCTGTCTGTCTGTCTGTCTCTCTGTCTGTCTGTCTGACCCGGCCCGGCTTCGCCAAACTCCTGGTGGGGAGCATCTCATTTAATTCATATAAGTAGTCATATAAGCTCCCGTTCCCGACTATCTGTCTGTCTGTCTATCTATCTGTCTGTCTGAGCCGGCCCGGCTTCACCCAGTCCCTGGTAGGGAGCATGTCATTTAATTCATCCATATAAGTAGTCAAATAAGCTTCCGTTCCCGACTATCTGTCTATCTATCTGACCCGGCGTGGTTTCGCCCAGCTCCTGGCGCACAGTAACTTAAAAGAATGTCCTTCCACACATCATTCATTATTTTTAATGAAAACTGTTTTTAATCACCGACATGACAGTTGATAAGTTTTGTAAGCAGAAAAAGATGGGTTAAAATGTTATGCATAATGCATTATTTTTATGCAAACTTTAAAAATACCTTAAAGATTATATCATTATTTAATATAACTCATATGCCTAAAAATAACTATAGACAAAGAGTTTAACAATAGTGCAGGTAAGTCCAACAATATGACTATAAAGTATATAGAAATGTTATTAAAAGTTATGCCCCTTGAAATAACTTTTCTAGAGTGAAGTCCCCCTGCTATATAGACATTATATAATGAAAATGGAAAAGTAAATGTTGTTAAATAAGTAGAAGATTTTACATTAAGAAATTATTATAGTCGGTTGCACAGGAATGAAAGGAAGACGTGTAGAAAATTTCATCTCAATCGGATGTACCGTTATCGAACGCATCCAAGACCCACAAACATACACTCTGTTTTATATATATATATAAAGATCTTTCAAGTGCTCTTTCTAATGCTTTTTGTAAGTTGGTCTTCGTTTATCTAAGGTTGTTCTAACTGCAACCAATAAATGATTAGACAGACAGGCAGACAGACAGACAGAGAGGGACGGACGGACAGACAGACAGACAGACAGACAGACAGACAGACAGATAGTCGGTAACGGGAACGGGAACTTATATGACTACTTATATGAATTAAATGAGATGCTCCCCACCAAGGACTAGGCGAAGCCGGGCCGGGTCAGCTAGTGTGTGTGTGTGTATATATATATATATATATATATATATATATATATATATATATATATATATATATATATATATATATATATATATATATATATATTGCAAATCCTATTTACAGGGCATTGCAGTCAACACCAGCATTTTACAGCTGCTGTTGATGTCTTGGCAAGTTTTATGTTCAGTGGTTTGCTATTGCTTTCTGAACGTCCGGCTCACATACTTTTCCATAAGAAACTGATGCAACGCGATCCGCTGGCGAATCTCGCGCAACTGTGTTTCGTACCTGGGTATACGGGATTACGAACAGCGTTTAGCACCAGGTGAAGGATACTTTGACAGAGTCATAAAGTCTACTCTGGTGCTATCGGGCTATCTGTTGCCCAGACGAGTTATATCTCTATCTAGCTGACCCGGCCCGGCTTCGCCCAGGCCCTGGAGGGGATCTATCTATCTATCAGTCTGTCTGTCTGCTTGTTTGTCTGTCTGTCTCGACTATCTGTTTGTCTGTCTGTCTGTCTGTGTGTCTGACCCGGCTCGGCTTCACCCAGTCCCTGGTGTGGAGCATCTCATTTAATTCATATAAGTAGTCATATAAGCTCCCGTTCCCGACTACCTACCTACCTACCTATCTATCTATCTATCTATGTTCGGCCCGTTCCCGTTAAAAATATAGATAGAATAGAATAGAAGAATAGATAGATTGATAGTAGAAAATATGATTGGAAGAGATCTATATAAAGTAAACTTACCAAGATATCACGAACAGCCAATAAATGGTGGGCGGTGGGTTGACTGCAGAGTACTGCAAACGATATGCAACTAACTTTCTCTCACAAAATATTTTTTTTTTTTTAACGAACGAAAATCTTTATTTTCAAATGGTTAAGAATTGGGCACGCAGGCCCGTCCTACATTCTGTCCTTCTTCTCTATTTCTTCTCATACATTCTTTTATTCAATATCTCTTATGAAGCAATTCTTTGACAACAAAAGAACAATAAGCATTAAAATGCATGAAAAGTAACTCGTTGAGGAAATGTTTAACATGGGCGGGCATCATAAATACCCAACGCTGGTGTAACGCGCCATACATATGAGAATGTTTTTTTAAAAAAATTAATGTGCTGTTGAAGAAAAATAAAAAGATGAATTAGAAAATTTTCACTATTTAAATAGATGCATTATTTTTATGAAAACTTTCAAAATGCCTTAAAGATTATATCATTATTTATTATAACTCATATGCCTGTAAATAACTATAGACAAAGAGTTTATAACTCTTTGAAAGCGATGCAACAATATGACTATAAAGTATATAGAAATGTTATTAAAAGTTATGCCCCTTGAAATAACTTTTATAGAGTTAGGTCCCCTGAGATATATGAAATTACAATGAAAAATGAAAAATGAAATAATACTGGGTAAGCAGGCGATTTCACACTAAAAAAATATTACAGTTGGCAGCTCTGGAATGAAAGAAAGGCGTGTAGAAAATTTCATCTCAATCGGATGGGCCGTTCGCGAGCGCATAAAGGACATACGGACATACAGACAGACATACAGACAGACAGACAGACAGACAGACAGACAGACAGACAGACAGACGGAGATCGCAATTTATATATAAGATATATATATATATATATATATATATACACTAGCTGACCCGGCCCGGCTTCGCCTAGTCCCTGGAGGGGATCTATCTATGTATCTATCAATCTGTCTGTCTGTCTGTCTGTCTGCTTGTTTGTTTGTCTGTCTGTCTGGCTGACCCGGCCCGGCTTCACCCAGTCCCTGGTGGGGAGCATCTCATTTAATTCATATAAGTAGTCATATAAGCTCCCGTTCCCGACTATCTGTCTGTCTGTCTATCTGTCTGTCTGTCTGACTCGGCCCGGCTTCACCCAGTCCCTGGTGGAGAACATCTAATTTAATTCATATAAGTAGTCATATAAGCTCCCGTTCCCGACTATCTGTCTGTCAATCTGTCTTTCTGTCTGACCCGGCCCGGCTTCACCCAGTCCCTGGTGGGGAGCATCTCATTTAATTCATATACGTAGTCATATAAGCTCCCGTTCCCGACTATCTGTCTGTCTGTCTATCTGTCTGTCTGTCTGAGCCGGCCCGGCTTCACCCAGTCCCTTATGGAGAGCATCTAATTTATTTCATATAAGTAGTCATATAAGCTCCCGTTCCCGACTATCTGTCTGTCTGTCTGTCTGTCTGTCTGTCTGTCTATATATCTGACCAGGCGTGGCTTCGCCCAGCTCCTGGCGCACAGTAACTTAAAATAATGTCCTTCCACACACCATCCATTACTTTTAATGAAAACTGTTTTTAATCACCTACATGACTGTAGATAACTTCTTTAAGCATGAAAAGATGAGTTACAATGTTATGCATTATGCATTATTTTTATGAAAACTTTGAAAATGCCTTAAAGATTTTATCATTATTTATTATAACTCATACGCCTGTAAATAACTATAGACAAAGAGTTTATAAATCTTTGAAAACGATGCAACAATATGACTATAAAGTATATAGAAATGTTATTAAAAGTTATGCCCCTTGAAATAACTTTTCTAGAGTTAAGTCCCCTTGTTATATAGAAATTATAATGAAAAATGAAATATTAAATTTTAGTAAGTAAGTAGCCGATTTTACACTAATAAACTATGACAGAAAGTTGCACAGGAATGAAAAGAAGACGTGTAGAAAATTTCATCTCAATCGGATGGACCGTTCGCGAACGCATAAAGAACGGACGGACACACATCGCCTTTTATAGATATAGATGTAGTTTGTCCATCAAATATGATAATGACCATTCATTTCATCCAGTGGGGTTGAAAGTATGGAGCCGTGGGTTCTAAGATGGGTGATAAGGCCTATTTTGGCTCGAAATGTTCTTTGACATTGTGGAAAAAGAATGCTTGACGTTTCTGGAGGAGGATTTCCTGCAGTGGTCTTTCTGTCCTGCCTTTTCTTTACAGCTCTTGCAGTCCTGGTTGCCTCACACATGACTGCACCCTTGTGTAATGATTCACGCCACGAATTTTGGTCTCTGGCTGCAGTCTCCCAGGTGTCATGATGAATTCCAAAAGCATTCAGAGAGATTTTCAGAGTGTCTTTAAAGCGTTTCCTCTGGCCGCCTTAGGAGCGTTTACCACAACGCAGTTCGCTGTAAAAAAAAAAAAAAAAAAAAAAATTAGGGAGCCTGTGATCTGGCATGCGAGTCAAGTGACCAGCCCAGCGAATCTGATTCTTCATTAGTAGAGTGTGGATACTGGGCATGGAGGCTCTTTCTAGGACTTCAGTGTCTGGGATCTTGTCTTGCCATTTAATCTTCAGTAGCTTCTTTAGGCGGACTGCGTGGAAGTGGGTTAATTTCCTAGCGTGTCGCTGATAAACAGTCCAGGTTTCACAAGCATATAGCAGTGTGGATAATACAACTGCTTTGTAGACTTTTAGCTTTGTTTGCAGGCTTATTCCAGTTCTTCTTCTTCTTCTTCTTCTTCTGCATTCATCCGGAGTTTTTTTTCGGATGTGATTGCGTTGTGCCTGTTTACAGCAGAGCTGCGTTCTTGCGCCGTTAGGCTGACACATCCGACTTCTGCGGGCATTTGTTGACCAGGTTAACCTTCCCGGGGTTCCAGTTCTGTCTCATACATTCTTGTACAGTCTGCCAAAGGCCACACTGGCCTTGGAGATTCTTGCATTCACTTCGTCATCAATTGTGGTAGCTTGTGACACAGTGCTGCCAAGATAGGTGAATTTGTCCACAACACTTAGTCTATGACCATTCACTTTGATATTCGGCACAGTGTTATTATTCCCTGGAGCTGGCTGGTACATAACTACAGTCTTCTCCGAGTTGATACTGACCCCAAAGTTGGCACAGGCATGTGAGAAAGCTGTGACATTATGTTGCATGTCCGCTTCTGAGTTGGCGTATAGAGCGCAATCATCAGCAAACAGGAGCTTTCTGACGGTGTCGCTGTTAATTTTGGTTTTAGCTTTCAGCCTTCTGAGATTGAATAACTTTCCATCCATACGGTAGTTGATGTCTATTCCAATGTCGTCGTTCTCGAAGGCATTCATCAACATGGCTGAAAACGTGAAGCTGAACAGTGTTGGTGCCAGGACACATCCTTGCTTCACTCCATTGGTGACAGGAAAGGGCTCAGACAGTTCACCATATTCCTGTACTCTTGCCTGCATACCACCATGAAATAGCCACACTATTTGGACAAACTTTCGTGGACAGCCATATTTTGCCATGATCTTCCACAGTCCTTCTCTGCTGACTGTATCAAAAGCCTTGGTAAGGTCAATGAAAGTGGAGAACATTTCGCAGTACTGTTCCTGACAGTTCTCTTGCAGCTGCCTTGCAGCGAAAATCATGTCAAAAGTCCCACGTTCTTTTCTGAAGCCACATTGACTCTCAGGAAGAAGACCTTGATCGAGATGGGCCGTGAGGCGATTGAGAAGAATTTTGGCGAGTATCTTCCCTGCAATTGAAAGCAAGGAGATGCCTCGGTGGTTGTCACAGGATTGGCTGTTTCCTTTACGTTTGTAAAGGTGGACTATTGACGCGTCCTTGAAAACTTGTGGCATGGTCTCGTTCACCCATATGTTTGTAAAGACTTGGTGAAGCTGCTCTGTTAGGACCGGCCCACCTGCCTTGTATATCTCTGCTGGGATGGAGTCAGGACCAGGTGCCTTGCCGCTGGAGAGTTGCTGGATGGCTTTGTTTACTTCCACTATGTTTGGCAGGTCATCAAGTGTCTCATTGGTGGGAACTTGAGGAAGGCAGTTGATGGTTTCATCATTGAAGAAGGAAGTTGCATTTAAGATGCTACTGAAATGCTCTGCCCAGCGTTGAACGGTTTCTTTCTTATCGGTGACCAATGTTCCCCCATCTGCACTGAGGAGGGGAGCTATGCCTGGTGATGTAGGACCATAGACCAATTTCAGTGAGTCGTAGAAGTTTTTCATATCATGTCTGTCAGCAAAACCTTGAATTTCATCAGCTTTGCTGCTCAGCCAGGAGCCTCGCATGTGCCGAAGTTTCTGCTGCACTACTCTCTGAATGTTCTTGAAGGCATCTTTTTTTTTTGTTGACTTCGGGTCATTCAAATGTGCCTTGAGGAGAAGATGTTTCTCGGCCAGCAATTGGTTGATGTCTTTGGAATTTTCATCAAACCAATCTTTATGCTTTCGGGGGGCTGGGCCCAGGATTTCCATAGCAGTGTTGTAAATTATGTCCTTTAGGGCTCTCCACTCTGTTTCTGTATCCTGTATAGCAGCAGCATTGGGCTTGAGGTGGTCTTCTAGCATATTTTCAAACGACTGTTGCATTTTCTTGCTGTTTAGGCGGGTGACATTTAGTTTTTTTTTTTTTTTTTTTTTTTTCATTTTTACCCCTTGAGGACGCCGTGGTGGCTTGATGTGAATGTTTATTTTCGAGACAATGAGACGATGGTCTGTCCAACATTCGGCACGACACATGGATTTTGTTATCCGAACGTCTTGTCTGTCACTTCTCCTTACGATGACATAGTCAATGAGATGCCAGTGTTTCGAGCGAGGGTGCATCCACAATGTCCTATTTCTCATGGGGAGACGGAAAATTGTGTTGGTAATCAGGAGATCGTGTTCGGCACATGTCTGAAGGAGGAGGAGTCCATTGCTGTTACAATTTCCTACTCCGTGCTTTCAAATAATGCCACTCCAAGAGGTGGTGTCCGTGCCTACTCTGGCATTGAAATCCCCAAGGAGTATAAGTTTGTCTCCTTTGGGAACAGATGTTAATACATTGTGCAGGTCCTCATAGAACTTGTTCTTGACATCATCTTCGCTGGTCATAGTTGGTGCGTAGACACTCACAATGGTTGCATGCTTCCTTCCATTCAGCAGGGGCAACTTAATGGTCATGAGCCTGTCGTTTATAGCCTTTGGAAATCCAGCTAATTTGCTGACCAGGGCCGACTTAATGGCAAATCCCACACCGGATTGGCGTCTTTCCTCGCTTTTCCTTCCACTCCAGAAAAATGTGTAGCCAGCACCTATTTCACAGATTTGGCCTTCTTTTGCAAGTCGTGTCTCGCTCAAGGCTGCAATGTCGATGTTGTACCTGCCCAGCTCTCTCCCAATCAGTGCTGTTCGTCTCTCTGGACCCGACACGCCGTCTCTGTCAAGTAGGGTGCGTACATTCCAAGTTCCAATTGTTAAAGAAATATGGTTTCCTCTTTTAGCTTTACTTGTTTTATCTTTATTTGTATGTCGACCGCAGTTAGAGTACCCACCAACCGCGGCTAGCTGGTTAGGTAGTGATGGAGCAGACAATGTTTAGGGAATCTTTTCTAGCCCCTTCCTCATGCTATGGAGGTGAGCAGTGTGTTCCTATAGAGGGCTGCTCAGTCGCTAAGGGGGCTACCGAATCCCACTGCTGCTCCGGTCAGTAGAAGACGATCATATGGCCTGAGCCGCCTGTGTGCAGGTCTGCGACTACGGCTGCCAGCGTACCCACGCCTGTCGCTTCGCCGCTCGCCCATCGCCACAGGGCTTGAAGGTGATATATGACGTTGGATGAAGAATGACTTGCGCGATGACTTGGATTAAAGTGAGGAAGAGTTGCGCAATTCGTCGACCTCACTCTCTCGCCTGAGTCCATCTGAATCCAGTGGCAAGACAAGTCGAGACGACTGGAGACGAATACAGGTGCAGTGGATGACCAGGTCGCTCTACGTGCTTTGCCGTGCTCATTACGTTCCACGACGCTTTGCGGGTGTGACATGTATGTATCATCCCTCAGTCCTTTCCAGCAGACGTTGCTAGGACGCGCTACCTGAAAAGTAGAGGCTATTAAAAAGCCCGACGGGAGAATTAACGAACTTAACTCTTGTTTGAATTAAGGCCATTGATTGGCTGAGCCCGGACAACAAAGGGTTTTAGGAGACAAAGGCAAAGCTAGACTCGCCATGTTTTGTTCTAGAAAGTGGCCACATATTAGTTCAGTGGGGCTTAATTTAATAGCCCACGTATTCTCTGCGCTTCGGGTGAGCATAAATGTATAATGTTATGTATTAGGATAAATGCTTTGATGCAACTAATATCATGATTGAAGTTGATGTGTGAAAAATATGAGAATCACTTTTCATTGAAAAGTTGGTTTGAGTTACACAAAATGTCCATCGCCATGTTGTCCAGTCAGCTTTCATAAGGCTTACAATGTAATCTTTCTATGAGTCACCTTTCTGATATGCTTTTGGAAACCTATTTTAATTCCTAAATGCTTATCTTTTACAACGGGTCTTTGTGTTATAAAGTGTTCTTTCTGAGTGCTTATTTTGTATTTCTGCTCTTATGATGGAGAAATATTACTATCTGTACAACTTTAATAGTTTGTTAGAGAGAGAGAGAGAGAGAGAGAGAGAGAGAGAGAGAGAGAGAGAGAGAGAGAGATTCTCGCTTGACTTTTTCATGCACTTAGGAGTTAATCTTTTGTTTACATTGTTGTAAATACACAGAGGTGTGATTGTCTTGTAGTCTTTTTCATAAATGATGTTATGGGATTTTCATTTTGTATGATATACATAATCTCAAGTGTATTTGAAAAGATTCCCATGATTTCTCTTTTATGAGTATTGTACCTTTTATGTTCATGTTTGTTACTGCTGGAGTAAACATAACTTCACCCCAGTGGGGACAAACACATGATGAGGATGATGCAAGAGGAGATGACTGTTCTGGTAGCTCACTTTTGGAGTGGATCAAAACTCTACAGTAGGCGACAAGTGCTAGGAACTAGAAACACCTATCTTTCTTCTTCCCTTTTGTTTCCTTTATTTTTATTATGATACACTGTTATCAGAATATATATATTTTATTATGATACACTGTTATCAGAATATTGGGTTTATTACTAATGTATATCGACCCTGTTTTTTTCTTCACTCTATATAGCGCTGGGGAGATGCGGGTGGAGTAATTGGAACTGAAGTTATAGTCACCATGCTTTATATTAGAGGAGGGAAACTGGGATATCAGCCCACCCCTAATATTCTACAGAGAGTGCTGGTTACTGCCACACCCCCTGAACCTGAATGTCAATGCCTGGATAATTAATGGACTGTGAATATGCTGAAGTGAATTCCCTACCTCTGGGAACTTACAGACGGTGTTAATCTTTTCAATGTCTGCAAAGACATGAGCTAACCTGGCCTAGATGGACACAGCGTATACCCTCTTCTAAAAGTCACCGCCTGATTCCTCATTCAACAGTCATATACCAGAGGTCATGGATAGTCTGGGGTTCACCATCATTGAACAGTATGGATTTACCAACTGCTTTTGTGGACTCCCAGCTTCCTTTGAATCTTCTCATCCATCATATCCCAGACATGGACAATCAAGCACTATACCAACTCCCGGTCAATCAAGTCGTGTATTCAGATGAAGAAAGAGATGCTTACATCTTAACTCAGAAAAGGGTTGGAATATTTATGCCCAATTCAAGTTAGTTCTGTCAGGAAATACTATGGATAATGTGATGTCACTCCTCATCCAAAGATATACTGAAAGTGTTTGTGCCTGATCCTGATTGAATCAATCGCATGGACAGCTGAAGTTTTATACTGTTTGTTACTCCACGACAGAACGCTTCAGACTCATATCTGTCTGTTATACCACCCCGGAATGCTCCTAGCCCAGTTACTTAGCAGCTGTGACTGGATTACCCCTTTATGTTTACGCTTTGGATATATGATCCGGAGGTGGAAGCTCAGTGTGTGTGAGTGCAATCCCCAATTTTCTGAATAGGTGGATATCTATATAAAGCAGCTGTTTTCCTGGATTATAGAGAGTGTGATTATGACCAGACTTTTTCTAGTGGATAATGAAGGAGAAGGAGTCATCATCAGACCCATAGGATAGATCTAGAGACAGATTAGATAGATTTCCTTTATCTATGTCTTTGTATGGATTATTTACTTTGTTTTTGTGTTTAACACATGTATTTGTTGTGAACTTTTTTTTTTGGGGGGGGGGGGGGGGATTTTTGGGGAAGTCTGTTCTGGTTGTATACTTTGTGTGCATTGCCTGAATATGATCAGTTCTTTCATGTATGTCACCATGATTCAGCCAACAGGGTTTGTCCAGGACCCAAATGTTTTCACAATACAGTTGTTTGTTTCTTTGGTTTAATCAAGCCTTGAATTTACTTCATTGTAAACCTATTGTTCCAAAATTGATGTTTATAGTCCAGTTATGATTACTGTTATGTGATACAGTGATTAAATGTGGTGTTTTTGTCTAACAGTGGTTGTTTTCCCTCTGTTATGAAATGCAGTGTTGCGTCCAATAGCTGTTGTTCCCCATCTGTCATGTAATACTGTAGATGTGCAGGACAGTTGATACTTGTCATTGTTTATATATATATATATATATATATATATATATATATATATATATATATATATATATATATATGGGAGATTAAATGTGGGGCGGGGCACTTACACATAGACACACCTTCTGGGTAGAGTGACTAGTTACTCGGGTGTCTATGGTAGAACTTCCCGGATCTCCCAGCCTTCTATGGGAAACATTTCTTCTATGTTAGTGTTGAACTTGCACCCTTTTCTGCCTTGTTCAATGCTTGGGGGTTTCACGAACCAGTATATTATTTCCTATAGAGGGCGGGTTTGGGATTAAGGTCCCATTCATACTGAATACCCATAGCGAACTTGCCCTTATTCTCATTTATTATATTTACCACCCCACAGCGGGTAAACGCCGTCTTGCCCGTTGAATCAGAAATGATTTCTTCCGCGCAGTCTGCCGAATCCTGTCTTCACATGCTGGGTAGGCATACCCTTGTTTACCGCTTGGTTTGACACCAAATCGGCTACCCATGCCTGGTTTAGCCAGCCTCTCACAGCTGTTGCCCGGGGGTGGCCGCTGTCGCATGCTGACAGCTACTATGAGCCACAGGCGCGAGCTGGGTGTCAGGCTTGGACCAGTGGGGGATGGGTCCTGAAAAGGACATGAGAGTCATCCTTACCAAAGGTGCTACCAATGCCTGACACCCCGTACCCCCCCCCTATATATATATATATATATATATATATATATATATATATATATATATATACTAGCTGACCCGGCCCGTCTTCGCCCAGGCCCTGGCGGGGATCTATCTATCTATCTGTCTGTCTGCTTTGTCTGTCTGTCTGACCCGGCTCGGCTTCGCCCAGCTCCTGGTGGAGAGCATCTCATTTAATTCATATAAGTAGTCATATAAGCTCCCGTTCCCGACTATCTATCTGTCTGTCTGTCTGTCTATCTGTCTGTCTGTCTGTCTGTCTGATCAGGCCTGGCTTCGCCCAGCCCCTGATGGGGTGCATCTCATTTAATTCATATAAGTAGTCATATAAGTTCCCGTTCCCGACTGTCTGTCTGTCTGACGACCCGGTCCGGCTGTCTGTCTGTCTGTCTGTCTGTCTATCTATCTATCCGAATAACCGACCGACCGACCTATCTATAGCCAGGGGACTTAACCTAAGATATAGCAATGCTACTAAAAGTTATGTCCCTTTATATATTTTGTCTTATGTTAAGTCATGTAATTTAATTATTAAATGTTAATAAGTAAATAGATGATGCAACACTAAAAAAAACTACGACAGTTGGTTGCACGGGAATGAACGAAAGACGTGTAGAAATTTTCATCTCAATCGGATGGACCGTTATCGAACGCATCCAATACATCCCCAACCACAAACCCACACACATTCATTCTGTTTTATATATATATATATATATATATATATATATATATATATATATATATATATATATATATATATATATATATATATATATATGTATATATCCACGAGTCAACTTACGTCTTAAAAAGACAGTCTTCTTACCTCCGCAAAAATAATAATTTGAAAAGCTGAGA
Organism: Cepaea hortensis; assembly: GCA_963921405.1. Lineage (NCBI taxonomy): Eukaryota > Metazoa > Mollusca > Gastropoda > Stylommatophora > Helicidae > Cepaea > Cepaea hortensis. Next base: position 327,772 of record OY992876.1, on the reverse strand, counting down.
CGTGTAGATTCGTAAACAATGGAGGGATCTCGGTAATCGGTTTCTGTTTTAATGCGATCTTGAAATAATCGGGAAATTTAACATGATGAGTACTCTAAACCTCATTAACTCCCCCGATGTGCCTCCACCTTGCCGTGGTGGGGGAGCTTGGGTGTCCCTCTGACCCCAAGCGCTGTTCCGATGGATATTAACTACATATTGGACAGCTCTTGGGATAGGGACCAGACTAAGAGAGACACAACCTGCTGCTCTGCAGGTAGACTGAGGATAACAGTCAAAATCAGGCAAACGATCTCTAAAATCTCAGTCCGGACATAACCTCTAAGGCTCCCAGCCGAGGTATATGGCTGAACGTCTCTAAGCCATAAACCCTCGGAAGTGAGAGCCTGGCCGACACAAACATACATCAAAATTGAGGTGAGGTGCTGAGCACGCTACATGCTTGGCGCAGATACTCGTTCGATGGCTCTTAGCTGGGGGATATGAAGTATCCCCGGATGAGAGGGCCTGACCGTTACTCGCCCACAGACGCACGGAGGTAAGGTGCTGAGCCGGCAGCACATGTAGCCTACCTCGTGAGCGAGTACAAAAGTTGGAAAAACACCTCGGTCGCACGTTCTGTAGAAAGTCTGTAACCGTACTCATGGAGTGAGTGTAGTCAAAGGTGGAAAATTGTCTCGTTGACACGAAATGGAACGCCTGTCTTGCGAATCCATTACGTGGCAGTCCGAAGCAAAAGCTTGCTGTGTGGAAATAAGAGTCTCGAAATCCGAGGAAGGCTAACCTCATCAAAAATGCCCGCTGAAGTCGGAAGTGCCAGCCTACGGGCGGCAAAATAAAAATGGCACTACGCAATTACGTCCCAGTGAAATGTCTTTCGTGACCGGAAAAGCTCTAACTAGTCTTCCCTCGTGCTAGGAACAGCTACCTAGTCTCCGAATGCCGCTCTTGTTCGGAACAGTTCTGACTAGGTAGTTTCCGAATGTCCGACGTGTCTGAAACAGCTCTGGCGGACACAACGACAAGCACATGTCCGAAAAACTCGCTGAGTGGATATTGACTGCAGACCAGATTGGTCTGTGCGGGAACGGCCCGGGGCGAACGAAATGCCCAATATATTGAAGTGAGGAATTAAAGCAGCCATGAGCAGGACGTGACGATTCCCTCGGTGAGCCCAGGACCAGGGCGCTATGTGCCGGCCCTGCAATTATGCAAGCCACCCTGGATGGCGGAAAATGCCATGGACTGTCCCTGCCTTCCTTTGAGGGACGACCGTTGTCTTCACCCGTTCCAACTTGGCCAGTTGGGTTGTGGACGGTACCGCAAACAGTGAGAGTCTACCAGGAATGCTACCTGGTAAAAAAAAAAAAAAAGAACGCTGAAGCAGGTTGTGTTGGCCTACGAGTTTCGGCCCAAGGGCGCATAACAGACACACCGCAATCACATCTGAAAAAACACTCCGGATGATCGCAAAGAAGAGAAGAAACCTCATTAAAACGGAGAAGCAATAACAAAAAAAAAAAAACTTAAGTTACCCCAAATAAAATCTCTGGTAAAATACGGCAACCTAAATCATAGAGGCTAGGTAGAAGGAAAAGAACCGTATATTATTTTTTATTATGGAGGGAAAACAATATCAAGTAATCGGTTCTTGTATTAACGCGATCTTGAAATAATCGGGGGATTTAACGTCACGAGTACGCTTAATATCCCGATCATGCTTTGTGTGGTCCTGAAGCCAATTTGACAATGTCTTCATTCCCCCCCCCCCCCCCTGGAAACCCTCAAATTCCCCCCTGGGGGGGGGGGAATTCCCCACCGGTTGAGAACCACTGACTTATAGGTTACACCAGTGTGCCGTGATGTTGATCATGCTGAGATGGCTAGATTGACTGTTAACTATCGTGAGCATGTGTACATAGAGTGTTCGAGTGTACATACATATATTATATCACGTATTCATGTATTTGAGACCGATATGGTTGCACTCTTCGATGTTCGAACATAGGTCGAGCACTTTGTGATATTGTATGTATTAGTGCCCAGTGTGATCACATATTAAATTTACCCAAAAGGGGAAGACGGATTTCGCCTGGTTCAGCGTGACGTGCTTGTACGAAAGAGATTAATTACATGTGAGTGACCTGTATGCATGCCTCATTAGCAGTAACTCCCTGACACTTATAAAAACCATACTGGAAGGCAAAGTTGAGGGCAAACGAGCAAGAGGTAGACAACGATACAAGTGGGAAGACAACATCAAGAGATAGATTAATATCAGCCTGACAGAATGTACAGTCAGGGCGAGAGACAGACAGTGTTGGAGACCCATTGCAGCCAACCTTATTGCGGAGACGGCACTCGTTGATTGCTTGATTGATCAGCAACAGGACGGATGCGTTATGCTGGAGGAACAGAGAGCGAAGAGAGAAAGAGGAAACAAACAAGAGCAGATGCTTCATAGCTTTTCATAATAAATATCAGCAAAACAACGGACACATTGTGCTAGGGAAGAATAATGGTAAACGCCAGTTGGTGAGGCACTTGATGATGATGAGAGGGAGGCCGCACTTAACATAAAGTAGTCACGTGATCCACCAGGAAGAGGCTGGCCGGCCATAACGGCGTGTTGTACCCTATCTTGAGAACTGTATCTTTGTAGTCGGCAATCATGTCTGAGGAGATGCAGCAGGGCGACCAACTCCAGCAAAATGGTAACAAAGAACACACAGAAGAATCTGCAGAACAACAAATGGCCGTTGATGGAGAGGACGACGGAGATGATGATCGGTGAGTGTGTCTGGTCTGGGTAGCAACAAATAAATAAAATATTGCGCCCTTGTTGAATTTGTGTCAGTGGCTGTAACCATTTATAGTACTTAGTAGGTTCGATCATGATTTTAATTTTAGATTTGAGTATTTACTAATGAGACCACCACAGTAGATAGACATTGAAAAACAAAATATAATGGTACCTCAATGATGCCTGTATGTCAATTCTAAGTGGAGATATTCACATTTTTGTGAAGGTGAAGCAAGTTACCATTCTCATGTAGCAATTTTGGTCAATATTTAAAAATTGGGTTTTTACTTATGAAATCATACCATTTAGATAGAGCTTGACAAGACAAATCCAAAGGTATCTCAATGAAGAGTGTACGTTAATTCTAAGCGGAATTACGAATTATTTTGTGAGGTAATTTAATACCAGGAAGTGCAATGATGACCTAAGTGATAAGGGAGATTTTATCGCGGCCCTAAAATTGGAAGCTGAGAAATTCTGCTTTCTATTACTGTCGCTTGTTTATTTTTAAATGAACAACGTGCCATATATCATTGCGTCCGGGGCGGCGAGGCCTAACTTGACGTATTATTTATTTTTCGATAGGATGTGCCTTGACCTAATTAATAATTTAAAATGGCCGCCAATTTTTTATTATTTGCCTTCTATTACTGTGGCTTGTTTATTTTTAAACGGACAACGTAGTGCCATATATCATTGCGTCCGGGGCGGCGAGGCCTAACTTGACGTAATATTTATTTATTTTTATTATCATAATGTAAAACTAAAAATGAAATATGCAAAAACTAAAGTTAAAATAGGTGAGGATGTATAAAAATGAAACATAACTTGTTTCACAGTATTTTATTTAAATTCAATTATTTAATTTTGTGTTCAGCTATGCTGCTAAAGACACCCCCCCCCCCCACCAATCCCCTGTTACAGGTGTATAACAGTATTACTATATTATAGCATGGGTGTCGCCATAGATAAAATTTTGCGAAGTGGATGCGCTATTCAGTCTATTCATTCTCAATATAACTGGCTATGCTGCTATACTAAAAAAATCTTTTCCTAACGGACGAATAGGGGGATGTTGCAACCCTGCACATTTATGTAAAATTGAACGGGGAATTCAAAAATGCAATAAAAAGTTAAGTTTTCTTTAACGAAGTGACTATTCGCAATGGAATTGCGAATATAAAAAAATTATATTCGCAAACGAAGTAGGTCACGTGATTATTCCTACGCGTGTGTCCATATTACAATATATTGTTGATAGCAACGTGTCCTCGGTAGCTTAGTGGTTAGTATCTCCGCCTGGTGCACGGGAGCTCGAGGTTCGATTCTCCGCCTGGGAGACATTTTTAAAATTCATTTTCAGGAATTCGGTGACACCAATGCTAGTCTGATGATTTCGCTTTAGGCATATGTTTTCTACGGGTTTTGTGTATTAGGTGTTGTTTATCTTGCTTCACAAGAACCTGCACACTTGTCTTTTTGTTCTTATCTGTCCTCTACTTTTGTTGTCTTGGGAAAGGAACTTAGCCACCCGAACACGAGTTCTTCACTCTCTCTCTCTCTCTCTCTCTCTCTCTCTCTCTCTCTCTCTCTCTCTCTCAGTCTCGATCTCCTACCTCTCCCTTTCTTGTCTTTACCACTCTTTAATGTCTTTCAAAACATCTTTTTCATATCTCTGTCTCTCAGACTATCTTCGTTATCTATCTCTCTCCTCTCTCTTGTCCACCTGCTTCAGATATACCGGGTTTTCCTGCAATTTATATGCGTAGCATTTCCTTACCCTTGTACTTGTTTATTTATTAATTAATGAGGCCAGTCAATCGAAATCTGGTGTATGAATTGCCTAGTCATGTCTTGCTGAGGCGAAGCATATTACTGTCAGCTTGGACCAGAACAGAGTCACTCAGAGAGGATGCAATGGAGGCCATAGAAAGTGTCAAATTAAGAGAATCATCACTGCTGCGATATTATCAGGACATAAGTAGTAGGACGGTAACGTAAACAAACATGGATGCCTGGTAACAGTAAGTGTACAGAAACGAAAGTTAACAATTCTTGAACTCGCCTGGGGACACAATTATTCATAGGGATCGTTATTTGTATTGGGGATACCTGTTCTGAAAAATTCTTGATATTTAAACAGGACTAACGTAATGTAAAAATAAAACGGGATGCCAAAAGAACGGACAGAAGTAAGAAGAAGGGTGATTCATTAAAAAATACGGAGAATTCGGCAGAATTAAACTCGCAACAGTGAACATTCCTATTTAAATTAACCACCTTCTTAGACTTCTTAATAGCCCAAACTAAAATTGACTAGTGAGCAGACGCTGTGACATGTTTGTTACTTCCCGCAATTCGATTGCGAATATTTTTCTCTATTCGCAATTCCATTGCGAATATAATTTTTTTATATTCGCAATTCCATTGCGAATAGAGCCTCCCTTTCTTTAATCTACAAGGAGTTATATGTCAAATTAGCTTACTATTCATGAATATACTCACAAAATGCAATAGAAAATAGTTTCGCGGCATCAAAACTTTGACACTCAGTAGGACCAATACTGAAAATATCAGAATAGTTTACCCTTTCGTCGTACCACGCTGCTTTCGTTTAATTAATATCTAGATGGACATGGTCTTGACCGGAAGTGAATCGCTGGTCTCAAGAAAAAGTACGGGAAATCACACACAATTAAAAAAAAAAACACCCAGGAAAGTTCGATAACTCTGACATCGAAGTGACTATTCGCAATGGAATTGTGAATATAAAAAAATTATATTCGCAATCGAAGTAGATCACGTGATTTATTCATATGCGTGTGTCCATATTACAATATATTGTTGATATTAACGTGTCCTCGGTAGCTTAGTGGTTAGTATCGCCGCCTGGTGCACGGGAGATCGAGGTTCGATTCCCCGACGGGGAGGTAACATTTTTTAAATTCATTTTCAGGAATTAGGTGACACCAATGCTAGTCTGATGTTTCGCTTTAGGCATATGTTTTCTACGGGTTTTGTGTATTAGGTGTTGTTTATCTTGCTGCACAAGAACCTGCATACTTGTCTTTTTGTTCTTATCTGTCCTCTACTTTTGTTGTCTTGGGAAAGGAACTTAGCCACCCGAACACGAGTTCTCTCTCTCTCTCTCGCTCTAAGTCTCGATCTCCTACCTCTCCCTTTCTTGTCTTTACCACTCTTTAATGTCTTTCAATACATCTTTTTCATATCTCTGTCTCTCACACTATCTTCGTTATCTATCTCTCTCCTCTCTCTTGTCCACCTGCTTCAGATATACTGGGTTTTCCTGCACTTTATATGCGTAGCATTTCCTTATCCTTGTTTATTTATTAATTAATGAGGCCAGTCAATCGAAATCTGGTGTTTGAATTGCCTAGTCATGTCTCTCTGATGCGAAGCATACTACTGTCAGCTTGGACCAGAACAGAGTCACTCAGAGAGGATGCAATGGAGGTCATAGAAAGTGTCAAATTAATAGAATCATCACTGCTGCGATATTATCAGGACATAAATAGTAAATAGTAGGACGGTAACGTAAACAAACATGGATGCCTGGTAACAGTAAGTGTACAGAAACAAAAGTTAACAATTCTTGAACTCGCCTGGGGACACAATTATTTGTAGGGATCGTTATTTGTATTGGGGATACCTGGTCTGAAAAATTATTCTTGATATTTAAACAGGACTAACGTAATGTAAAAATAAAAAAAAAAGAACGGACAAAAGTAAGAAGAAGAGTGATTCATTAAAAAATACGGAGAATTCGGCAGAATTAAACTCGCAACAGTGAACATTCCTAATTTAAATTAACCACCTTCTTAGACTTCTTAATGGCCCAAACTAAAATTGATTAGTGAGCAGACGCTGTGACATGTTTGTTACTTCCCGCAATTTGATTGCGAATATAATTTTTCTCTATTCGCAATTCCATTGCGAATAGAGCTCCCCTCTGACATTGCTAGTAATATTTAATAATACCATATATAGCAGGTTTGACCATGATTTTAAATTTGAGTATTTACTAATGAGACCACCACAGTAGATAGGCATTGAAAAACAAAATATATTGGTACCTCAATGATGTCTGTATGTCAATTCTCATCTCATCATGTTCCTCTTGTACCTTGCCGTGTCGAGGTGAAGTATAAACTTCGTGAGAGTGTCCGATTATGGGCTTCATATATCGACATTCCCATGGACTCTGCTATTCCCTCCGTCCAACGTTTACGTGGTCGGCCTCTTCCTCTGTTTCCATCTGGTCTGTACATCATTGCTTGTTGTGGCATGCTGTTGACTGGTAACCTACTTGCATGGCCAAAACCCCCGCTGCTCCCGGAGTCACTCTCAACTGGCCACTCTCTCCTGTTCAACTCTTCCACTGGCTCGATTCCGCCGAATATATATTTTCTCCCGATGCTGGCGCTGCTTCTTGGCCTAAGTCACACGGACTTGTCTTCCATTCGTTCTGCAAAGGACTACCAATCAGCATCCACTACTCTGCATATTTAATTAGTCTCCATATTTAATTAGTCTCCATCAGTTTATTTTAGCTCGCCATGTCCTAATCTAAGGTTAATGCTCGGTCCTGAGTTCATGTGTGTTTTCCCACTATTATAATCTGCCAGCCTTGGTATCTGCTATTGTTCTTTGACAGCCTTAGTTTGTTCTGACCTAGATTGTACCTATGAACTTTGTGGCATCTGTTGTTTCCTGACAGCTTGAACTCATGTATAGATTACTATTAGCCTTTCTTGACCCGAAAGAAAGCTACCGAACAATGAAAGTTGAGGTAGAGTTTATGGGGCCGAAACAAATCGGGTTTTTAACTTTCTAACGGTTTTAAAAAAACATAGTTTGATGCCCTCTGCTTCCAAATAGTACTAATGGCCATTATTGGTGACACTACTATCTTATGTCGCATCACTATCTCGTGTCACATCAGGCGATC